>PVKS010011053.1:46046-58032 GCA_004027875.1 Aplodontia rufa
AAAAAGAGAAAGGGAATGAAAGTTGTTATTTTTTAAAAAGAAATATGTGTAAAGAACAATGAATGATAGGAGATTTTTGAGGGAAGAAAATATTTATTGAGCAACTGTTCTTTTAGGCCCTGATCTGGGCTCTGACAAGATTACAGATATTTTCAAAGTGGTCTGAATATGAAGGAAATATGTTGCGTCCCAGAATACTCCATCAGGATGGAAATATGGATCAAGGGAGGGAATGAGATTTCCTGGAACCCCAGAATGGAAGATTACCTTACAGTGGGGTAGGCTGATGCTGGGCTTTGATAGATTAGTACAGGAATGTTATGGTATCTTTCAAATAAACAGAGAGTGGGCACAACATTCCACACCAGGAAGAAGGAGTGGCCCATAGCGTGAAGGTGAGGAAGTGGGGGAAATTTGAAAAAAAAATTAGAAAGAAAAATGCCGAAATGAAGACAAGGTAGAGGACCTCATCTTGAATGCCATTTCCCATACCAACAATATTACTCTGCTTCCGTTGTTAAGGTGGCTGAGCGTGTTACAGGAGCTGGGGCCTTGTAGGGAAACTGAGGCAGCACAAAGACACCCCCCACAAACCCTGATTCTTGCAAAAAAGTCAGAAAGATTTCAGACCTATCACTCAGCATAACAGGAATGGGCTTATTAAAAAGATTGAGAATGAGAAAGGGGACACCCTAAAGTGAAAGATATAGTCCACTTAGAGAGGAGAGAGACAATGAGCCTCTCCTGCACTCCATCTTTATTGTGGATCCCAGAGAAGTTTCCAGAGAGTCCTGCCCAGGTCCTCCTCTTGATTTTTGACTGACAGCAAAGTTCAATCCGACTTTTAAGTCCTCACTGTCATGGCAACTCTAGGTCACCTTGGTCCCTGCGGAGACAAATTGTGTCCTTAACCATGCACTCTTACAGATTTTCTGGTTAGAATTATCCTTCTCTCCCTGTGTTTCAGGATCTGGTCACTACAGTGTCCCTTCTGGGTAACTTGGGTTCCTCTTAGGGACATTCTGGGCCTGCATTTCTCCTGTGGATAACAGGGAGTTTGCTGAGGAATGTGACATAGGCAGTTTAATTACACCAGGCAGGGCTGAAGGTAATTGCTTTCTTGGAAAAGAAAGCATATGGGAGTGAGCACAGTGGGTCCATTGTACAGAATTCTTCTCTTGACCTAGCATGCCCACCATCCGCACCTGCCTGTCCCCTAACAGGCTGAGCGCATGCTTCCTAACTGAAACAGACAAAACCTGCACTCTGCTCGTTCTTCCGGGTTGCCTCGCTTCAGGTAGGCATCTCCCTGCTGTATCTGGCTGCATCTGCTACCTGTGTGCCCAGACCCATCCAGGGATCATATTTCCATTCATCAAATGCCTGCCACAGACCATACGAGCAGACCTTAACGAGTATATTTTGAATAGTCCTGGCTCGAGGTTGGGGGCAGGAGGAACATTACATGGGAACAGTTGAACTAGAAGTCACCTGTTGATGGAAGAGGAAAGGGAAATGGTGGACATTTAGTTGGGACCAACCACAAGCTGGGGTGTGTGGATTTCACCATGTAGGCATGGGCCATCATTCGAAGTTCCTATTTGAGCAGGAAGTGGTGATAAGATAAACAGAACTATTCTTTGAAAAAACTGAGCAGGTGATTGAAGGAGGAAAGATGACGTGACAGTTTAGGAAGAAAAAGGCCTGGGGACGGGGCAGCCAAGGCAATCGGAACGGGAAGAAAGAGGTGACAGGACAGAGATCTAGAGAACACAGGGAAAGAAGGTGAATTCAATTCCTTCTTTGAGAAGCTCTCATGTGTATTATTGTTTTTAAAGAGGGACAGTGAGAGAGATGGGGGGGAGAGAATCAATTTTTATTTAGCTTTTCATGTGGCTTTTGTTGCTCCAACACTTCATTGTATACGTGGTGCTGGGGTTCACACCTGCATCCTTGTGCACGCCGGGTAAGCACCATAACTGCTGAGCCCCTGCTCCAGCCTTTTATGCATATTATTGATCTGAAAGAGCAACATGGTGTTACTTTCCATCGATGAACAGATGTTGGGTTCTAGTGGTTAGTACATTGGCGCTATCTTTCCTAATCTTCCATCGTCCCTGATTCCACCCCACCTTTGGGCAGAGTGCAGCAGGAGGAGTGGAGATGAGTGCTCAGGTTTTGCTTAGAACTATCTGCATTGAAGTCCGCACCTTCCCACCACATGACCTGGGTTAGCAGATGCCCTTCCTAGTGTCAGCTGCTTTAAGAGCACAGATGATTTGCACGTAGTAGGAGCATAGTGTGAGGACTATGACGACATCCATGAGGTGCTGAGTGTCATCCTCACCACTATGCACGCTCATCCAAAGGTGTGACTTTCCAGAATTCTGAGCACCAGCTCAACGGCAAACTGGAGAGGAGCTAGCCATTCCTCTTCACGTGATCTGCTGTGTGTATCCTGTTCCTAGGTATTGGACTCACAATTCCTTTTACAATGGGACCTATTAAGCTTATTGTTTTAAGAACAAAACTGACATGCATTGCCTATTTTCAGTGAACAAAAGATTCATTTTGAAACCTTCTTTTGAATAAGAAAAAATTTCCACACAATGGAACTATAAATTTAAATGAAAGAATGCACTTTGGAATTTACAATAGATGGCAGACTGTGTTCCTCATCTTCCTGAAGGTGTGAAATTGTAGTTAATTGCTTTGTTCTCAATTTTAAAGAGCAAAGAGTTCATAAATAATAAGCTCAAGTGGCAGTTTGCAAAGACTCTAAAATCTCTCAATGCATTTTTCATTGCCCAAGATGTAATTCTTCTGGGTGTTGATTATTCCCATGAATTTTAAAATATTTTAAAATACTCACAGAGACTGAACTACAGATGAAAATTATTTCTGAACTCTATTTTAATAGAGCTGCATGTGTCAATGAGAAGCCTTTGGTTTCCCGACACGTGCATCCTTTAACAAGATATAACATTTCTTTAATGTAGGGTTCTTTAATAACACGGAAATAATGAAACTACTGATTCCTAACTCCATAATGACAAAGAGATCTTTAAAATTTTTAGAGTTAAACAAAGTAAACATACATACAATTTATCTAACTACTCAATCTCTATATGCATAAACATGTTTACACATGTATCTATACATATACATGGAAATTGGGGGAGGAATCCATGTCTGGCAGCTATTCAATCATTAAAAACATAAGCAAGGACCTGGGTTCAAATCCCAGCACCTTATACACCACTAAGAATAGGAAAAACAAAAACCATATGAAAAAAATAAACAAAATTGATTCTCTCTTTCCCTATCTTCCTCAAAAGGAACATAAACCATTAAGTGACAACTTATATTTATTCAATATCCTAAATCCTTTTGGACTACAAATTTATTTTTAGCTGAGACATAAAAACATAAAATTGTACGTAATAATGAGGAATCATGTCAGGTCTCAATATAAGTGTATATCAAGTAGTGTTTAAACCAGGGCAAACACAACTACACCCTGGATCAGCTGACAATTCCACATGGCAAGACCATTCACCATCCTTTCTTCTAGACCTCCGAGGTTTTCTACATAACTCTGCTCTTTTTTTGTCATCCCACTGGCTATCTCAAAATTGGTTTGCACATTTTCATCAAGTAATTTAAAGCACTTACATGTATGTTTAGTATTAGACTATCCTCAAAAACAAGCAAGAAATGTGCATCATACGGCCTGTTCCCACCGGAAATGAGCACAAACATCTGAAAAAAATGCCACACCCATCTGAGGTATCAGGGAAACTGCAGCATCATAAAAACTAATATATTAATATTGACGTATCATAATTTTTGTTTTGGTTTCCATTGTATTTCTGACCAGGACGGCTTTGTCTATAACGAACCTCCACGTGTGATCAGAGTCCTCTCTTTCGTGGTCAGGAGTTCAGCACGTACGACAGTAGCAGCAGCTAAATACTTAGGCAAAGCGGTAAGACCATGGCAACAGCTGTGGTGTGAACTCAGACCCCTGCTCCCTGAGTTTGTGGAGGGATATTAAGGTTCACTGCACTTACATTTTTAAGAATTTCATTTTCTATTGGGTCCCTTCAAACCCAAACAATTAGAAGTTGGACTTAACGAGTTCAGAAAGAATAAAAAATGAAGAAATTAATCTATTTCTTTCTGGAATATTACACAAAAAGGAAAAGTCGATTTTAAGTAACGTTGAACATTGGAAATGTTCAATGAAGTCAGGATTTCCGTTCCTGCAAAGTAGCCAGTACTTGGGTTCTGGACACGGCATTCGAGTTCCAACTTGGTCATTTAGAAATTCATGTCACTGGACCACACTCTCATTTTAATAAGGGTTCCTTGATGAGTGAAATGCTTGAGAAAAAAGATTTGTAAATGTAAAATGCTTTGAAAGAGTAATCCCTATTATTTTTCCTTTCTTTCTAATTTCATAACCTTTGAAGAGCTTTCTTGTAAACTCAAATTATGAGCCATGTACATTCGAGATTTAAATGCTATGACAATTTCAAAATTATTAATAACACCATCAGTGTAGATGTAAAAATAACACCTATGTCAAACAGCAGGTGTATTTGAAATTAGAACCTTGAGTCATCATAGTTTCATTAGATTCTTTTTAGATATCAGGCTTAGAAAAAGCTGACTTTCTTTTCCCTCTTATAATTCTTATTGATTAGTTTAGTGTAAGTGGCTACTTAGTTCCATGATAGTCTCAGTGCTTCTCAGGAAAGAACAATCTTTCATGTCATGGTGGGTACTCCAAAGAACTGGCCGTAGAGATTCCACAGCAATTAACTTTATAGAACAAAATCATGCTGTATGCTCTCGTGTCTTGAATCCGTGTCATCTCACATTTTTTTCCTCCAAACTCATCAGTTAACTGTTTGCATTTATGGGGAATAGATGGCCAAAATGAGACCCATCTTTTATGATTTTCATTGGATTCTCAGTAACAATCTTTTTTTCTTCCATCCTAATTTTTATTGCCTCCTTTATAAAAAGCAAAAAAATAAATATATATAACTAGTACTTAAATGAAAACATGAATCTTTAAGCATATAGCTTTCCCTATATAATACATAAATCATCGCATCTCCCCAAATTGTAATATATATGTGTGTATGAGGGGGAAACTCAAGGTCTAGAAGGGAGAAGTAGGAACTGTACAATACTTAGAGTGCCCTTCTGGTTTCCCCGAACCTAGAGAACCTGTGTTACTGCTAACTCATAGAAAGATAGCCTTAGTCTGGCTTTTCCTTCTCTCTGTACCTCGTAGATGGGATGCATTTGTAGCAGTATAGACACTACTGAATGCTTTTTTCCAAAAGGCAAGAATAAGGGCGCACTGTGGCATTCAGGAGAAAGGCCTGGACTTTTACCCACATAAACAAGGTGGGAATAATGCATGGTCTGTAGCCTTTTCCAGTCCTATTGTGTAAAACCTCATGCTGAACCACTAAGGACGCAGGAAATTATAACCTTCAAAATGAATGGAGTAGAGGCTAGTATAGATTTCACACATATCTATCGACCTGTGAGTACTTCATAAATTAAATTAGAGAAGGAGAATTATGCTTTATTAACAAGGGTTCACCTGTTATCCATTCTCACTCAAAACATGGCACCAGCTTTCTTGTCTTTTCTTTTTTGGATACTGGTGAGACAAGGGGAAAAGTCAGAGAGTAAATGTAGGCAGAACGATGAGGGTTGATAAAGGAAATTGGCCACTTTTCCTAAGGGGGATCATTTTTTAAGGAGAAAGAGCACCTGCAGTTCCAAATAGACTGATATGCATATCAGCTTGACCTCCCCTCTGCTCACAAAGGTGTTGCAGGACACAGACACACCTGCTGATGAAGATGCTGGAGGACACAGATCGAAGACTAGAACTCCGGAGTGCCCATGCTCCTCAGTGTAGGGAAGGGAAGACAAGGGTTAATGAAAGACAAGTTGCACCCCCTCTTCAGCTCTATCCACTTTCCCCTGGGAGAAGTCTGCTGTACCCTGCTCTGTATTATTTTCTTAAATAAACTCCATCTGCTCTGCTTGCCTCAGTGTCCCTTGGCTTTCATTCTTCAACTCCGGGGGTCACAACTTCTCTGGACTGGGCTGGAGCAATGGGTCCATGGTTAAGGCACTTTCCCGGCATGCACAAGTACACAGGTTCAAACTCCAGCACCCACATACACAACTAAGTGTCAGAGCAATGAAAGCCATGTGCAAAACTCAATAAAATTGATTCTCTCTCTCTCTCTCTCTCTCTTTCTCTCTCTCTCTCTCATTGTCCTTCTCTCTTAATAAAAAAAAAAAAGCCAACAACTTTCCTGGACCAACATCACTTGCAAGTAGTACCCTAATCTATGCAGCTTCTCTAAAACTCTGTTCATGAAATACCCCTTCCAATTAGGTGACTCAGGCTGCAAGAAAGATTGATAAAGCCAATGAATACATGAGAAATTGCTCTAAATCACTAGTAATCAGAGAAATGTAAATGAAAATTACATTAAGATATTACCTCACTCCAGTCAGATTGGCAAAAATGAAGAAAATAAACAATAATAGATGCTGGAGGGGCTGTGGAGAGATAGGCACACTAGCACACTGTTGGTGGAACTGCAGACTGGTACAGCCCCTTTGGAAAGCAGTGTGGAGAATCCTCAAAAAACTAGGGATGAGTCCACCATATGATCCTGCTATTCTACTCCTGGGTATTTTTCCAGGGGATTTAGAATCAGCACATTATAGTGACACAGCAATATCTATGTTCATAGCAGCTCAATTTACTATTGCTAGACTATGTAAACAACCCAGATGTCCCTCACTGGATGAATGGATCCAAAAACTGTGGTACATATATACCATGGAGTTCTACTCAGCAATTAGAAACAATGATATTGCAGCCTTTGAAGGTAAATGGATGGCTGTGGAAGAAGTTATGCTGAGTGAAATCAGCATAACCAAAAGAACTTAGGGTCAAATGTCTTCACTCATCTGTGGAGGCTGGAGCTAGACCCTGGCCATTGAGAAAGGAGGTCAATTCTCATGATTTAAATCGAGAAAAGTTCTGATGACATACAACCTAAGGCATTAGTAGAGATGTTTTGGGAAGGAGGAAGGGGGAGAGGATAAGGGAGGATAATTGGGAGGAAGGTTTTGGGGGGTAAATCTAATATTCAGAATTTATATATGTATTTTTCATTAGAAGCATGTTTGATTGCTCAACAAATAAATTTCTTAATTAAAAAATAGAAAAAAAGAAAGATAAGTCCCCACTATACTGCTCAATGCAGTGGGGCAGGAAGTTCATTCTCTGACATGGGCTTTGCTAGGGGTGGGGCTGGGGTCTGCTGCAGGTCTGGGTGGTGCAACCCTCATCCTCTCATTGATATTTTCAAAGACCTTGATGATGCTTGCTTTCTCTTCTTTGACTTCTGATCTTCATCCCAGCCTCCCCTTTCCCATAGTGGGGACAGAAATTCCCCATATTACATAGACAAGGTAACAACGAATAAAGAAAGGCATATTCTTCCATGAACCTTTTAAATTTACATTTCAACGACCTTTGCCAAAGCCAGCCTGTTCCCTTCTCAGCCTGGCAGCTTGCGCAGCCTGCCAGGACACCTTAGAGACAGCGTTTTCACCTTCGTTGTCTCAGCACCTGCTCTAAGCAAAGGGTTGCCAGCATTTCCAAACAATTGTCAATATCCCTGCCGGTGGCTTCCCACAGCCTGCCTGCCTGGGCAGTAAAACTTATCTCCACGGGAAACATTATAGTTTTTGTTAAAATTCTGACAACAACGTTGTGTAGATATGGGAACCATATTTTCCCCATAAGCCCTATTATTTTTTTTAAACTTTAGACAAAAGTTGCAAACAGTGGTAGTAATTAGCACAGACAACAGTTTTTTTTTTTTTTTTTGTTGCAGACAAAGGTGACCAACATTTGCTAAAATTAGCTTAAGGAGGACAGGGTTGCTTGTGTAATTTCAAAGTCTCACCCTTAAAATATTTATTAATTATAAAAGCAAAATTAGCAATTTTGCTCTGAAGAAACTCATCTTGGCCAAGAGATCACGGTCAACATCTCCAGGAGGAAGATGTATTCCAGCGATATTCCCATTGCCAGGAAACACACTTCAATTGTATTCCTGCCCAAGATGTATAAATTTTATCTAATCATGAAATAATGAGATAAACTCAACTGAGAGACATCATACAGAAGAAATGACTAGTACTCTCCAAATAGGCCAAATCCAATCTCAGCCTGATTTTGTAAATAAAGTTTTATTGGAACACAACTGCATCCATTCACTTGCATATTGTCTATGGTTGCTTTTGTGCTACAAAGGCAGAACTGAAAAGTTGCAACAGAGATTACCCAGCAGAGCCTCAAATGTTTCCCACTTGGCCCTTCATACAGAAATGCTGATGGTCTCTGTTTTACATCAGACATTATAAGCCTGAGTGCTACCTTGGAGTTCAAAACTAAGAGGCAAGTTGTGCCAGAAAAAGATTGGAAGAAAAGACTGAAAAGTGTCTATGCCTGGGGTCCGTCCCTCCTCCTGTTCCTTCAATCCCTGGTGCCTTATCAGACCTTGCCATAGGTGACCTGGCTGAACCCCTTGGATTTTATCCACCTCCATCTCAGGGATCTCCTCCTAGTTTTGCAGCTGTTCTTCCTAGTTCCTCAGGCAGGTCCTTTTCCTCCACACACTCCTTAAGGGTCAGTGCCCTTTGGGCTTCTCTCCAAGTCCCTCCCGTTGATTCATTCCTGGTGACATTATTTAAGTGGACATCAGAATTATGGTCAGTGCAGCTTGCTGATTAAAACAAACTTCAGTTCAATAGAAGTGTTCAACAGAGAAAGTATACATGTCTCTCCAGGAATATCATTGTTGCTATTTATCCTACAGTACCCCCCAACCCTGTCTTTCCCACCCATAACTAAAATATACAATTACTTTTTGCACTTCAAGTTGACATGTTCAAAACATAATTTACCAGTGTCCCTCAGAAATTTGCTTTCATGTTTCCCACCTGAACAAGTTGTGTCAGTATAGACCCAGTGTCCAAAATCAAAATTCATTCTTAACTCTTTTTTATTGATCACCAAATCACTGAGTCATGTTCCTCCCACCTGCTAACTACATCCTCTTCTCTCTATTACTCTGGCTACCAACAGAGTGCAGACCACTCTCATCTCTTACTAGATTCTGGAAAAGAATCTCAGTTGGTGGTCTTGGTGTGCAATCTACTTCTCTCCCAAGAATATAATGTCTTTACATGGAATCCACAGGGAATTTTTAAAAATCTATGCTGGATCACTCACTCCTCTAATACCTTGTAGGCAATCCTCTTTGACCATGAGGTAATTTAATGGTGTGCAGCTTTAGAGTGGTTTACAAGGACCTATAAGAACCAGCCCCTGCCTAAGTCCCACCTTTGTCCCTCTACCACACGTCATTCCAAAACTCAAAACAGGGATCTTAATTTTAGCTCTGCCTCACTCCACTCTCCAGAGCCATTTTGTGGTCTCTAAATGGATCACTTCCTCTTCTTCTCTGTATACCACTACTCTTGCTGGTTCTTCAGATCTAAGGTGTCAGGGTCTCTGGGAGCTTCTTCTGGCTACCCTGTGTTTACCTAGCCCAGGACTGATAATGCTATGGTAGAATGTCTTGCTTGATAATGTGTCCTCGACATTTGGTTCACAGTAGACAAGAAGACAAGGGTGACATGGAGAAAAAGTTTCTATTCTTTCTCTCATCCTGCACTCTTTTCTCTTCATGGGATTCACTTTTTTTTTTTTAAGAGACAGGGACAGTGAGAGAGAGAATCAATTTTATTTAGGTTTTCATGTGACCCTCATTGTTCCTACACTTCATTGCGTATGTGGTGCTGGGGTTCAAACCCACGTACTCAGGCATGCCAGACAAGCACTGTAACCACCGAGCCACTGCTCCAGCCCCACACCATTCACTTTTATCTCTATTTTTAACACATTCTATCAGTTTCTTCTATTCTTCACTACTGAGATATCTGCATCCTTGTGAGTTATGCTGAGGATCAATAGCTATAAATCAATATCTATCCCAACAAGCAGGGAAATTTCAGAGCTTCCGTGATCACATAGTAGGACAGCAAACACTGGACAGCACACTTGGAACATGTTCCTCAGCGTACACACTGATAAGAGTCATATATGATATGCTTATTTTTTCAAAAATATAGAAAGCCATGAATAACTAAATTTTAATTAATACTATCAAACAATCATTTCATTTGACTTAATAATTCCATATTTAGGATAACTTTGTGCCAGACATCTGGAATGTGAAGATGAAAAGAGCAGACTCGGACTTTGACCCCAAGTTAACAATGCATTGTGATGACAAAACTATAAAATAAAATTCTAATACAACCAAGTAATTGCTACAATGGACCAATGCACAGAACGCCGTGGGAGAATAAAGTGTAAAAGTGTCTGTTAAAAGCCCAGGAAGAGGAGCAGAACATTAATTCTATGGATATTAAATTATGAAACCATCAATTGTTGAGACTGGATAAGGATTTGAGGTCATCTAGTTTATCCTTCCTACATCAAATTCACACCTTTTCTAATTACTGAAAAAAAGTGTGTCTAGGGAGATTATGTGGCTCGCCTAAGATTGCCAAACAGTGTCAGAATCGTAATTACAACCCAGGCTACCTCCCCTCCAAAAAACCCAAGCTTTAAATAATAAAAAACGAAAGTTTTCGTGATCTTTAATTTGTCTTGGGAGTCATGTCTTCACAAACTGCCAAGCTTTAAAAATCTTCCATTTGTATTCATGGGAAAAAAAGTCAGAGGTGTTTGTACAGTCAAGGACAATTTACTCTTCCTTTCTACAAGTCACTTAATAGACCAAAGAAACTGGCCTTAAGCACTGTGCAAAGAGAAGTAAATGTTAGGATTTCAGCCCAGCGTGCCAGATAGAAACACAAGTCGCAGCAGAAGGATTCAGGCAGCTAAGTGCGCTTGTCAGAGTAACTGACACCCAAAGACTGCTAAAACTGTGTTTCTTATTTTAAGCAAATGGATCCAATTGTAAATAATATGTAACTGTAGCATTATACATAATATATAGTATTAGCATATGACTAAAATATGTTTTCTTCTTCCTAATTAAAATGCTGCTGTTAATCCATTTCCTTTTTGTACTTTTCATATCAGTCAGTTCAATGAGGAAAACACAGATTGAATCGGCAGCACAATACGAGCCCACGCAGCCTGCTCAGGTGCCGATGCCCTAAGTAGAAGTGGCGCAACCACCGTCCATGTGGCCACTGTGTGACTGAGAGTCCTGCACATACTAATGTGACCACCCTGCCTAGCTGAGAAGGGTGAGCTGAATTCCACAAAAGACTTCTGAGAAGAAAGGTCGTCCATTTTTCCAGGGCTGAAATTTCCAGTTCTGCACAAAGAAAAGTGAGAGACAGGGTATATACCCTGCAAGTATAAACTAGCAGCTGTAGCGTTTCACAGAGGAACATGGAAAATTCTAGAATTTCAGTAGAACAGTCATGAGACTCAGAGAACCTCGGTGTCCAGTGCAGACATGGATTTGAACCCCATGTGGATTTACGCCTTCTTTGCCATGCCTCTACATTCATTTATTGCTCGTATTTTTTTCTGCTTTATTTCAAGGAAAGTCTTTTTCTTGGCAGCTTGCTCTGAAGTCATTTCCATGCAGGAGAAAAACGGAGGATGAGATTGCAATGTGACAGTGCAGGGCTATCCTCATGTATTCTGGGCTTCAGGTACAGGGCCTCCAAGGAGCCCTGCTCTCTGGCTGAATCTCCTAGCACTGTGGTTCTTGGTTGAGATCTTGCCCTAACTCCAGTGTTGAGGGATGGAGACTGTGGTCCTCTTTGCACTGGCCCATCTGAAAACTCTCCTTCCTGCTGACTCACC
>PVKS010011054.1:0-57954 GCA_004027875.1 Aplodontia rufa
GGGGGGGGCACTCCTGGGGATAATTGCAATATCCAGAATATTTACACATTTTATACACATTTTATATTATTTTGTTAAAATCTTGTAAGGTTGTTCAAAAATAAAAATTAAAATTAAAAAAAAAAAGACCATTAGAAATCTAAAAACCTCATCACACCATCTCTAGAAAAGTTGTTTCCTGTCTCTATCTGTCAAGACAACATTCAGGGGCATTTCCTAGAAGCAGGTTTTGTACCAGAATTTTCACAGAAATAGAATTGAGGAACAGGAGTCTATATTTGGAGTATCTCATGTTCACAGTTCCTATAAGTAAGATAAAAAACTTATTCTTTGCTTTTGATCTACCTTCTGTCAATTCTATGGTTTTCATTGTTTGATGCCCTACTAATCCTGAGGACAGGTAGAAAACCACAATGGCTCAACACTGTCTCATTGGGGCATTTTGACAAAAACGAAGCATTGGATATTCTTTCGATGATGACTATTTTATTTTTGCTGCTACATGGAAAGAGAACAGATTTTGGTTGATTAGTTTACTTTCCTTGATAAAGAGATTTTTAGGTGATATTTCCAGAAGTTTAAAAATTGCTAACCCTATTTCAGAGAAGTTTTTGACTACTTTCTTTTCTCCTTAAAATTTTTTTATTTCGGACATTATAAGAAGCCTGAAAAGTAAATTGTTTATGCTACATATCATATATTAGCAGAATTACATAATACCAACAAGGGCATAGAATCACTGGGCCAAGAGGTTCATGAAACTGAGCAAGCAAGGGTTCTGAAAAGAGCTGCTTTGAATAAAATAAAATAATGGACAGGTCAAGGACAGGAGGTGCTGCTTTTAGGGAAGAATGTTTTTCTTTTCTTTTTTTAGAGAGAGAGAGTGAGAAAGTCATTTTATTTTTTTCATCTGCTTTTTGTTTTTCTAACACAGATGTGTGCGGTTCAGTGTTTTCCTTTTTGTTTTAGAAAGAGAGAGACTCAATTTTAATTTTTTTCTCCTATTTTTTGTTTTTCTAACACTTAGTTGTGTATGTGGTGCTTGGGTTCCAACTCAGGTCCTCATGCATGCCAGGCACGCGCTCTGCCGCTGAGCCACCTCTCCAGCCTGGAAGAATGTTTCTTTGCACCCTTCCAGACCATTTTGGTGTGTATAATATTACTACGGAGATCCAGGATTCGAACAAAGATGTTACGAATTTAGAGCTTCTGCTTACTGACCCCATCCATCACTTGTACGTTAGGTAAAATCTGACTGGCAAATGCCATTTTGAAACATTTTCTCCATCTTAGAAAGTGTCATCTCAGTCCTGTCCCTAAACCCCAAACAATACTCTACAATCATGCAAAAGAACCCTAAACACTGCCATCATCATAAGAAAGGACTCTTCCCAGACAACTCCCCCGCACTGGCCTAATCCCACTCTCCTTATATCTACCCCAGGCTGTAAGTGGAAGGCAGGGTCCCAGCCTCCTCTGGCCTCCCCTCCTGCAGGTGTCTCCCCAGTAAACCTGTGTTACTGTGAGTTCCTCTCTTTTTCCTTTATTTCCTTCATTCGCTTCTTTGCTTGTATTGTAAGCCCACATCTGTTCTGGTTTAGATTGGGTGATTTGTGGCTGACTCTAGGCATCATCCTTTTCTTGGTATTTCTCTGGGTTGCTATGTGAGATCTGGGATCCCAGGTTTTTTTGGGTATTCTGTGTAGCTGCTGTCTAACGATCACCCAACAAAACGAATGCGGAAATTTGACATGTTTGGGAGTAGAAATGAACCCCCTGAAACATGACACTCACTCATGACACCTCACATACGATTCCACAGGTTGAGGGTCTGAAGCGGCTGAGAACTAAAAGCCTGGACACCGACACCACTTTGTCCACATGGTCATGAGTTCACAAGTCCTCTGTCTTTACAAACATAGCTTTGGTATTCCTCTGTCTTCATCTTCATGACTTTATCACAACTTTATTGTTCATTCCAGAAACTTCCTCAAAAACCCATTTATATGAATATTAACTCTTTTAATACATAGCATCCAACAACTGTATTCCTCTAGGGTTCTTCAAAGCCCTCATGTCAAATCTTCAGCTTATTGTGCCTACTGATCCTAAATCATTATACCATTCCCCTTTTGCATCCTAACCAAGTCCTTTCCTGTCTGAGAAAATAAAAAAACAAAAAACAAAAAAAATACAACGATAACACCAACAAAAAACCCCCACAACAATCAAAAGACCCAACTCTGCCGAATGGTATTCTCTTTTATTGCTTCAAAAAATAAAACTCAGCTTTGTTTTCTCAATAAGTTACTTTGGTGGATTTTGGGGACCCAGCAGGCATACATGACAGAAAGTCTCAGCTTGGCCTATACAAATTCATATTTAGCATGCCCTGGGGGAGCTCAATCAGACTGCAAGTGGTACTGAGAAAAGAGATGTAAGGACCACAACTTATACTCTAACACCTAACTGTTAAACCTTGCAAAGACTGGTTGGGATGACATGAGTTAGCTAAATAATTAGGTTTCTGTTGTTGTTGTTTAGTTGAGTTGTTGTACAATCATAAATGTATACAAACCAACATATGTTAGACATATGATTTTAAACCAGAATTACCCCATCGCCCACACCCTAGTCTCTTGACTATTCTACATTTTGCTCTACGCGTGATATTAACGATAAGATTGTGAACTTTCCAGGATTAAATGATTGCACAATTATTATTGGATTCTTAAGGGGTAAAGAGTATGCTACATTGTTGATTATCTCCCTAGGTCCCACCCTAGTCTCCCTCTCCCCTTCCCTCCCCCCCACATATCTATGTTGTTGTTTTTAAAAAGAGAGGAACAATGAGAGAAAGGGAGAAACAATTTTATTTCATTTTTTTTATGTGGTTTTTGTTGCTCCGACCCTTGGTTGTGTTCATGGTGCTAGGGTTTGAACAAGTGCCTTAACCACTGAGCCACTGCTCCAGCCCCTAAAAAATTAGTTCTTTTTTTTTAAAAATTTTTTTTTAAAGAGAGAAGAAGAGAGAGCGAGGGAATCAATTTTTATTAAGTTTCTCACATGGGTGCTGGGGTTTGAAACTACTTGCACATGCCGGTAACCTCTGAGCCAGCGCTCCAGCCCCTAAATAATTAGTTCTTGAGGCTGGACCATTTGCAGCTTATGTTCTGGGGCTCTTGCTCATGGACTTTCTCCTAAGTGCTCTGATGTTAAACTCCACTTATAAAGTGGATCCATATGTGGTAAAACTGAAGAGAACTGATACTTGATGACTACTCTCAGGAGGATCTATTCACATTCCCAGGGAAATTTCCAGGGCCTGCTCCCTAGCTCTTTCTGTTATCAATAGAATGTAAGAAGTGAATATAAGAATCAGTTTGTGTTTGCTCAATACAGGAAAGGAACAGATTTATAAAATATTTCAAACAAACAACCATCTAGAACATACTACCTCTTTTTAAAAGAAAAAGAATGAGTTTCTTTACCTCTATATAAAAGAGCCAGACCCTCAAGTAAAAAGAGCTTTGGGAAGACAGTAAGTGGTATTTATATCTCCATTAAATGGCAGTCACATTCTAATTAATATATTGGCCAGTTTTAATAAAAACCAGAAATTCCAGTTATTAATTAAGCAAAGAAATAAACAAAAAAGGATCTCAGGAAATAACTTTTGGATGCCACAGACCTTGCTATCTCTTATTATTTTTCTAGATCATGTCTGGCTTAGCAGTGCCTGCTACACATGGCCCATCCAGAAGACATGGTTCTTGGAAATATAAATCATGTTTCCCTACAAATATAAATATTTTCTGAACTAAGTACAAAACCAAGGTAAGGAAAACTATCATTTATTTTCCTTGATCTTCATTCATGCTTTAGTATAACTTTTAATGACAAGAATGTATTGTTGTGGTACAAGAGTACTCTACTTTTTTTATATAGTTTTTTTTTTAAAGAGAAGGACAGTAAGAGAGAGAGACAGACAGAGAGAATCAATTTTTATTGAGGCTTTTTTTCACATGGTTTTCGTTGCTCTGACACTTAGTTGTGTACGTGGTGCTGGGGTTTGACCTGTGTCCTTCACATGCCAGGCAAGTTCTGTTAACTGCCCGCTGAGTCACTGCTCCAGCCTCGAGTATGGCTACTTTTTAAAATCCTGAATTAAATTGATAATTATTTTACCATTTGTCATTTTTATAGACTTTGTGGATCAGTGCCTGCATATATACAAAATTAAAACATAACATTAATTTAGTATCCAGAATGTATGCTGCAGGATGTTAATAGATAAGATACAGGAGGGTCCTGTGGCTAAATGCTTTAGAATTACAAAGTGATATTTAGGCAGGTTTCTTTTCTTCAGATTTCTCAAAGCTTTTAATACGTTTATGTGTACCGTGAATTTCCAAAGGGCACTACAGCATTAGAAAATTTAACCAGAGAATGTGTTATGGCTTAGATATGTGGTATCCTCCAAAAGCTTATGTGTGAGACATATAAACAAGAAAATTCAGAGGTGAAATGATGAGATTATGAGAGTTTTGACCTAATCAGTGCATTAGTCCCCTGATATAGATGAACTGGGTGGTAACTATGGAGAAGCTGGGCCATTAAAGGCATACATTTGGGGCTCTTGTTTTGTCCTCGTTGAGCAGAGCAGTCCCTCTCTGCTTCCTGATCGTCATATCCTGAGCTACTTTCCTATTATGCCCTTCCACCATGATGTTCTGCCTCATGAGGCACAGAGCAATGGAGTGGTCCATCTATAGACTGAGACTTCTGAAAGTATCAACCCCAAATAAACTTTCCTCCTCTAAAATTGTTCTTCCTGGGTCTTCTGGTCACAGTTGGGTACTCTCACATCTCCAATAAAAACATGGAGACATCGTAGCTATCAATATACATTTCCTCAGGTGGTGGTAAATTCCATACATATTTTTTCTTGAGCTGTATCTCAATACTTAAGGATATGTTCTGGGGGGTGTAGGATGTTCACTATGATCTTAGAAAAGAGACCCCTTTACTTTCATCTAGTTTTTTCCATTTCTTTCATTTTTTTCCACTAATTTTACTCAGTCATTAAGATTTTGGACATAGACACACCAAGTTTTCCTATATGTGTGTGTGTATGTATTTCTAAAATTGGATTGTTAGTCTGGAGGGGCTATATTTTTTTTTTTTACTATTGTTTTAAAAGATGCATGTGAAGGGACTTCTTTGCAATTTCATTGAGGTGGTGCACTTGATGCTCAAGGAAATGGATATTTGGTACTCTGGCTGCAAGTCCTCTGTTTGCCTCCCTCAAAGTTTATATGGTGAAACCTGAAGTCCCCAATTCATTTTCCTCTAGGTACCTACATCTTTTATCCTCTGACTTCTATTTCTCTCAAACAGATGGAATGTATTCTTCATATCTAGCCTTGTAATTTTCTTGGACCAGCAGGATCCACCTAAAGCAATCATGTGCCCTGTTATGGTTTAGATGAGGTGTACCTCAAAAGCTCATGGGTGACACAAGAACATCCAAAGATGAAATGGCTGGATTATGGTAGTTGCAGCCTGATCGTGGGTTGATGGATTGATTACCTACCCGGGTGCTCACTGCAGGCAGGTGGGGTGTGGTTTAAAGTAACTGGGAACATGTCTTTGGGATTTATATTTGGTCGCTAGTTAGCAGAGTTTTCTGCTTCCAGGTGTCATGTCCTGAGCTACTTCCTCTGTTCTGCCATGATGTTCTGCCTCATCTTAGGCCCAGAGCAATGGAGCCAGCTATCTATGGATTGAGAACTCTGAAACTATGCCCTAAATAAACTTTTCTTCTTCTAAAATTGGTTCCATCAGCTCTTTTGGTCACAGTGGTGAAAAAGCACACGAAAACATGCCCATTCTCAGCCAAGGCCTCCATTTGCATGTCCACTTCTGCCACAGCATGAGGACACACCAAGCTTTGCCTGCTACTGGATTAAAGATGTAGCTGAGTTTCCACAGTAGGCTAGCCATCCAACATCACCAACGGCCAGTCAACCCCCAGACAGGAGCAAACCAGTCACCACTGGGAACCTCAGGGATCCAAAGTTCACCCCATATGTCCGTCCAGCTGAGGACAAGAGAGTCCTTCCTGGGTTAGCTGACCTCTATATCCCATGAGTTAAGTCAATGTTTGTTATTGAGGTTCAAATGCTGCCTTTCAGTATTATCATGATAGAACTGATTCCACAGGTGTTGCATTCACCAATTGTGGATTGTGAGGGTCTCCTGGGCTCCACAGCAGGCACCTTCTGGTCACTTAATTAACATCACAAAAACACTAGCTGACATCATTTGTCAATAAAGATGCTGACCCTACTTATAGTTTCAGGTAATGGTGTTTTACCGTATTTTCATTAAGCTCTGGAAGGCTCTGGAAGAGTTGGTCTACTGAAATAGTGAATGTGTTTGGATTAAGGAATCCAAAAGCAAACTACGTTCTTTAAAATATATATATTCGTAGATATATACAAATATGTAAATTTCTATGATGTATAACAAGCTAATAAAAACAAAACTCATTTGTTCTTACTTTCACTTACAACTACCTTCTCCATAAGTTACTGGAAGCCAGTTGTTTCCTCACAGATTCTTAACATGAATATTTTATGGTACATAAGCTGTTTAAAATGTCAGTTTATCAGAATGCATCAGTTTTATTTTAATAAAGGGAATATTTTCCTAATTCATAGAGGACTTTTAATTTTAGAATCAAGTAACATGATTTTTTGACACTGCTTCTTATTAGATGGCTTCAGAAACTGATTAAATCTGCTACCAGAATGGTTAAAATCCAGTGCAAAGACAGCATTTTAGAGCCTAAGCCTAAAAGTGGATTTAAGAGAGTAACCAACTAAATGCTAATAGCATCTAGTTATAAAATGAAGGTCCAAGAGGGTTTATGTGTATTACTTTACATCCAACATTATGTTTTCCTATTAATAAACTTTTAATCTACAAGGGAAATTAAGAATTTCATAATTACATGTATATGTAAGAGAGAAGAGGGTAAAATAAGGAAAACAAAAAGAGAACTAGTGTGTGAGAAAGACATTGCCAGAAAATATGTAGATTTATCACCATATAAGTTCTCTCTCTAGTTTATTTTCATTGACGGACATTCAAGGGTCAGAGTCTATCAGTGAACACAACTGAAGAATACCATAGTCATTTTGTGTTAAAATTACTTTTATTCAGGATGAAAAATACAACATGTAGCCAGATTAGATGATAATCTATGAGTAATCCTTTACCACATATTTCAAAAGAATGATATACTTATTTCCCATTGTTGTTACTGCAATATATTTCTTTTTATTATTACGTAGAGGGTTACACTGTAGTGTTTATTGTAGCTTTTCTGTAATAGCAGATAGAGAACATTTTGCATACAAATACAGGCAAAAAATAATAGTAATACATGACTTCTCCAAGAACAAGGAAAACACCAAATCTACAACTTGGAGTTCTGCGTTCCGGGGATTTTATTTTTCTTTAAATAGTTGCTTTCTCGGGTATGATATGGCCTGATGAAAGCTCTAAACTTTGCAGACTGCACGGCATAAAGCTATTTCCAACACAACGGAGGAAGATGGATCTGAGGTAGAAAGGTGGTCATGGCTTTCCTCTTATATAAAACAAATTTCTTCTTCTCAAAATATCTATGCTGCAAATAGACACCCTTGCCCCAACCCACCCAACCTATTCTAAAAGAATAGCAATTTCTAACTTCAAGCCTCCTTCTGGCCAGATCACAGTTAAAGAGAACCCAAAGTTAAAATGTCCTGATGTTTTAAAAGCACATATGCTTGAATCAAAACATTATTCTCACTTTTATTTTTGGTTTCTCTACATTTGGTAATTAAGTAACATGTTTACAATGAATCAATTAAATGTTAAAAAAGGAACCAAATGCTTGATTAAACATTTTTTAAAAAGAAATCAAATACCTAATTGAATGCACACATAGGCAGATGCAGGGATACAACCATCTAAGCACTTGTTTCATTCTTCTGTGGAAGTAGTGACATGGGCTTCTGATAAACCCCCTCCCCAAATGTACTGCTTCAGTAAAAGGTAGTAATATTTCTGCTCATTCCCCCAAAAGGTATAATGAGGGATGCACTGAACTTGGGTCTGTTTTTAGAAAGGAGTTTCGAGAACGATAAAGACAGGAAAACACAAAACGTAACCACAAAATGTTCTTCAGTGAGAACTAACAACAGCGATGTGCCCTAGTCTCACACAGGTAAAGCCTGGCTGTGTAAGGATGAAAAACCAAGACCCCCAGGGCTGGGAAGGGTTGTACCAAGGTTGGTTTCAATTTCAAAATGAAAGTATGCTTCAATGGCTAACCTTTGGTAAAATGATCTTTGAGATTACTATAATGCAGTCTTCTCTATTGTATAGATTGGGACATGAAATAATTAAGTCAAGACCTACTTACACAGACAAAAGAATAAAAAACAGGGTGAAAAATCCCAATAGACATGCCATTTAGGCCCACCCGATTTTTATTGTGGTTATCCAAGTGGTTACGGAAGAAGTAGGGATCTGATGTCAGATTAAGTTCAACAGTATACTCAGAGTTGAATTTGATTTAAATCTATGAACTTACTAATTTGGCCAAATTGTAGAAACAAATGCACAGAATCTACTTGGTCATGTGGCTGATGAATTATAAATAACCAAAACATAACAGTAAGAGAAGAGTCAAAGAAATAAATGGAGTCATTGTACAAGGTTAATATGGACAGCAGGAGGAATGTAAAAATGTAAAGTGGTCTTCTAATTCTTAGGCAATTTTTCTTATGGTTATTAAAAAGGCAGTATCATATTAGAAAGCCCCCACCCACTTTCCCAATGCTGTATACATTATACAAATCAGTGAGAAATGTATTACCATTTCCAAATATCTCTCTGTTCATTAATTTACAGTTGCATAGAAAGGGAAGAAGAAAACAATAATATATGGTTATTATAAAAACAAAAATATCCTTTTCTCTTTGGATAATCAAGTGTTTTACTCCCTCAGTAGAACACACAGTCAGCGCTCAACAGCATGTGTCAAGGAGCCATGGAGCTTGATTAAATGGAACTTGGACTTGGCATTTGCAGAAAAGGGCAATACTGTAGGTCAGGAAAGGTCGGCTGGCTGGATGAATGCTTCACATTGCCTGTGGGAGGGGAACACAGCAGTGTCAGAACAAGGTCTGCAGGAAGGATTACAGGCACAGAGCCCTGCTGAACTAGCGGAACCCCATCCTGCTACGTGCAGAAGGCACCCTTAATTTTCAGGTGGCTTTTCCCCTCTAGGATGAGGTCCTTCCCTCTCCTACTGATGTCACCCAGTCTGCTCTTCCCTACTGCAGCCAACAAGGAAGGAAGGGTGGATGCCCTTTGTCTTGGCCAGGCTGGAAACCTAGTTAAATTGGAGAGCACTTGGCTTCTTCCTGCTCGGCTGCCAGTAATGAATGAATTAGGGTAGAACGAGCACCCCAGCCCCCTTGGGGTGCCATGAAAGGTGTCCCATAGAGGTAACTCTCTGATAACTCCAGCCTCTCAGGAACAAGCTAGGTCCAGAGAGGAGAAAGAGAAGGCAGGAATCCTAATCCGAGTCGTGCAGAGGTGCCTATTAAACTAAAAATGCCCCAGGCAAGAGGATATAAATTCAGACCACATGCTAGGGCACCCAGGGAGTGGTCTCAAATTTTCCAAGGGAAGGTCAGGCAGCTGGTCTTATAAGAGTATTTTGAAGGTGTCTCAATGGCCCCTCATGCATTTCTGATATGGAGTCAGTGCCAACCATAGTAAATTCAAAGAACTTTGGGAACAGAGGAGAAAGATCAATTCTACCTGGGAAAAGAACATGCTGTTACACATTAATATTGATAACAAGCTTTGGTGCTAATTCCCATTGAAAAGAAAGGCCACAAGGAATTTTTTATTTATTTCTATGTATTCTATTATCCCTGGGAATTGGATGAGTCTATTAAATAAGTGCAAAGTAGTTCCCACTTTAGGTGTCAGAATTCTAAACTTTAAGACCATGCAATATAAATGTTAGCCCAACTCCCAGGAAATGGAAATAAGAAGACTAGAAATGGTGATGGCAAAAGACAGAAAAGGAATGGAGAGGGAGGAAAGGGCTCCTATGGGGTCAAGTGCTTGCTCTATCCACTAGGTGGCTACGTTGGCAGGAACAATGCATCTCTTTTTAAACTCAATTTCTTATTTTTAATTAACTAATTAGTTAATGGTACTTGGTACAGGGGATGTAGTTTTATCACTGAGCTACATCCCTGGCCCTTTTTTATTTTATTTTGACAGAGAGTCTTGCTAAACTGTCCAACTCATGCCTCAGCCTCCTGAGTCGCTGAGATCACAGGCATGTATCACCACGCCTGGTTAAACTCAATTTCTTAGAATCTAAAAACAACATAGGAGAATATCTTTAAGATCACTTTATGCTTTAAATTCTGAGCACCTGTACTGTAAAGTATTTGAGGATTTATAAGATGATTCTCTCTCCATTTCCCAGCCACCTTTACTTCAGCTATGCCAGCACCTTGGGACCACCAGAACAAATCACAGCCTCTCTCCTTGTTCTTAATTGTCCAAGTACTAGTCACCCTTTTGTTCCCTGCACGCTGTTCCACATAGAAATCTGCAACCTCTTAGTGTGGCCCAATGTCCTACCCTCTGTAGTTCTTGAAACCCTTCCCACATGCCCTCTGGATCACAAGGTCCACTGTGCAGTAAAACCCACCTCTTCTGGATGCTTCCTTCCCTGCTTGCTTTAATCAGCATCTGGATCTTCGTGAAGACACAGGTTTCCATGTAACACACATGCCTTCTCTCCCACCTCCTCATACCCCTGAGTGTCTTTCTGAGTCTCACTGATGCTACTCAGGGTCAGCTTCTTTCTTTCCCTTCTCCCGAAAAGCACCCATTTGAATCTTGGGTAGAAGCACTAATACCACCTATTGTTCAGTCACTTACTGGCCCCTGGAATCACCTCCTCACTTCTTGAAGAAGGGATGACAATGTCATCAACTTGAAGCTATTTTTAAGTCTGTGATTTCTACACTGACATAGATAATTTTGCCAACACTCTGACCTCGTGGTTCTTTGAGTGCCTCTTCTCCAGGGATCCTGTCCTTTTTTCTTAGCCATTCACTCAAAGGCCCAAATATTAATACATACAATTCCTCCAACATGTCAATCAAACCATCTTCTAACAACCACATCTAGCCTTTCAGCTAATTTCTGCTAGGATAGCAATGCCAGCCATCCTTTGATACTACAATTCACATGTCCTTGCCTCTTGCCTACACCAGACTTGTCCTCATATCTCTCACCTTGAGCTTAAGGTTCCGGTTCAATCATTATAACCACTACTTTGTCTCTTCCCTTCATTTGTTGTACTTGATTAGCTAAACCACACATTCAACTTTGTAAAATTGTTAACCACGACACTCCATCAATTCTGGTGCCTCTGTATGAACCTGAATGAGGCTGAAGGTCTACCCACAACCCTGCAGCCTGGCCTCCTGGTAGACTCAGGACTGGCACACCTGGTGTTGCCCTTTGAGCCTGGTTGTCACACTAGTTCTGGGTGCATCTGCTCTGTTGTTCTCCAGTCTCTCCTCACACCTCTGCCACCTTCCTCCCCAGCCTCACTCCCTGCTAAAGTCCAGCTTCCAATTCACTAGGACAACAGAAGCCATCAGAAGACATCCACGGCCATTACCACTGCATCTTTAGCCCACATCACACACCCTTGTATTCCTGTCAAAATCCCAGCTCCCCCTGCCAATAAGACACTCAGAAGATTAACTGTCTTGAAAAGACTAATAAAAAGTTCATGGAAGAAAACGTTCCCAAAGATTTACTGTGGCCCTGTGGCACATTACTACTGGAAGTTCCTCCTTAGAAAAGCAACGAAAGGCAGAAAGCTATATCTGTGAACAGATCTCAACAATATTTTAAATGAAAAATTCAAACTTTTGCACCATCCAAGTAATAATATTTGTACCACTATTGTGGTACTAGTCACTTTTTTGAAGTCAATGCTTTGTGCTAAGTAGATGGGAGATAAGTTGTTGGCAAAATCTACCCAGGGTGACTTTACATAGCATACAACGTGACATTAGAACAGAGAAGATCAAACACATGGTATTGTTTATATCAGTAAGAATCTGGCTTGGAAACCTTGCGTTATGACCCCTCCAGACTGACAGATTATTTTACAGAATCGACCAGCATTTAAATGTCAAACAAGTTTAAGTATTTACTTGAAGAATGAAGTATGCTAAAATCAATGATAGCTAATCACCTTAACTCTAGGTTGGGATCACTAACAATTGAGCCAATCAAGCCATTAACTCTTACCTGTGGCCTGCTGGGGACATTTGCTGAAAAAGAAAACAAAAGAAATCAATCAAAGGTCCCTATTGTTTTTTTGTTGCTTCCAGCTTTCATGCACAAATGTATGTAATATAATACTCAGTAGGATCAGAGCTCAGCTGTTAAATGAATACTAACAGGAAAATAAGGACCTGGCCTCCCCCTCCCCGCCCCTGCATCCCCAGAGCTTTAACAAGGGACAGTTCCTAGTTTCTCCTATCCTGCGTGACTTAAACAGTCCACCAAAAATATGCAAAGCATATGTTAGCTCTCTCAAATAAATATGCACTAAAGCATTCAGTGAGCACGTTGCAAAAAAATCTCTAAACTTCCTATTTAAATCATGTCATGAATTTGGTTTCTGTTATCAGAACAGTCAAATTCTGCATATTTTGCTGAACAGTATAAATGATGACCAAGGGACCACACTAGGCAAGGAGTCACTGGTTGCTGCCACCCATGACCCACTCTTGCCTGAAAGTTATGGGAAGTGGGTAGCTGTGCACTTGTGTCAAAGAAAGGACTAGCCCACTCCTCAGCAACCTTCTGCGCACTTGGGCTAATGCCTCAGATGGGCCCAGTTAAGAACACTGGCGAAGTTAGATCAGGGCGTCTGAACTGCCTCTGCATCCAGGTAGTTCAGTTTCTTTCTTGTTCGGGAGCCACACAGGGAAGCTGGTCTTATCTTGGGGTCTTTGCAAGGGCAGCCACTACCAAATTTCCTTTTGAGGGTCTCAGATTTTTCGTCCCTCTTTTGCTGCACAATCACAGGTGTGAAAAGGAGGAGTCCAGTCCTCAGTAATGGCAACTTCTGTTCTTGGTCTAATAGGAGCTGACCCAATCATTTAGCCTGTTACACTCCTTCCCCTCTCATTTTTCTCCATGGGGTGGTGGAGGGCAAGGAAGAAATCAGTGACTACACACTGGATGCCAGGACTGAAAACAAACGTGAAGGTGTGGAGGGTGACTTCCCTATAATGCCTGGAAAGAAAGTGTGAACTGCCCTACTGGGGGGAAGAATCAGACTACAGCAAATCTCCCTACCAGATATGGAGGTTACATCAGTGAGAAAAGTGGATTCCATATGTGCTGAGCCACACACCAGGAAGAGCTGAGCCAATCATTACTAAGTACCTGTTACCTTCATATACTCTCTCGAAAAGAAGCAGTTTTGCTTCTCTTGTATGTACTGAATGTAACAAATCGTCAAAACCTAGACAGAATTATAATCCATTTCGCTCCAAATCAATACTTTAAACCCTACAGCTTTTTAATCAAATAAAAGGCTATAGGTACTTCCATGGACAAATCTTACTAATATATTTTAGAAGGAAATTAGGAAATCATTGTATTTTAGTAGGTTTTAAGTTTTTGATGAATATCATTTGAGCTTAACAAACAGGTGATTCACAGTGGAAACCTGCTGGTGTATTAACAATAACCTTAAAAGCATTTGTTGGTCTTTCAGCAAAAATGACTCAGCTTACTACCAGTATACCATACCTATGAAGGATATAAATGAAAAAAGTGGTAAAATATTTTACACTGAAAAAGTACAGCAGTCAATGAAAATTTTAGTATGTGCATTAATTGGCAGCACAATTAAATTCACTTCATTAACTCTGCCAGGAAGAAAAGGTAATGCTTCTCTCTCTACTCGGAAACTCAATGTAATTTTAAGATTTAAAAAGGCTATCAAAGATGCTATCAGACCAACTGAGATATTAATTCAAGATAGAAGAATTCTAAAGTAGACATCATTTTTTTTTTAAAAAAGTCACATTAAAAAGTGCAAGTCATGCAATTAGGATTCACAAATACAGAATTTCATTTTAATTCCAAGATTGCCAGGAGGAGAAATTCATTTGTGGCCGTGTTTTAATCCACAAAGGATCAAAAGTCAAAATTAACATGCAGATCAAAGCATCATATGCTGGTGACAAGCAACTGCAAAGTTCTCATTAGTTATCGGGGCTCAAGAGCCTGGTTTGGCATTGGGAAAGTGCCAATGTGATTTGTTTAGATAAATCTCCCAAAGGTGGTCAGTAAGCTTGGAGAATTGTGAAAACCTTATTAAAATATCTGCTAGCTGAGCAACTTAGAAGGAGCACTTGAACGAATGAATCCTACAGAATCTTCTGCATGCTAGCTGGGAGAATTTCAACTCAATCTTTCCAGTTAGAAAATGCAATCACTCATTCTTTTCTTTTTTCTTTTTTTTTAAGAGAAAGAGGAACTGTGAGAGAGAGAGAGAGAGAAATAATTTTATTCAGTGTTTCATGTGGCCTTTGTGGTTGCTCCAACACTTCATTGTGTATGTGGTGCTGGGGTTCAAACCCATGTTTCAGTGCATGCCAGGCAAGCACTGTAACCACTGAGCCACCACTCCAGCCTCTCACTCATTCTTTTAATTCAGAAATATGCATTAGGCACCAACTCTATGCCACATGCCAACTGAGCCTCTAAGTTTAAATATTTAATAACTATAGGAAGAATTTTAAATTATCAATTTTATAAATATGCCAATTGAGACTTTAACAGAAAGTTGTCCATATCTTGAAGATTTTTATATTGTCAAAGTAAAATATGAATATAAATACCAAGCACAAACTAAAACCAAACTAACTTTAAGAAGCCAAAAAAACAAAAAAAAATATCTAAAATTCAAAGGACTCTAAAATAGCACTCTTGATCATGTCTTATAAGAAAGGTAATTAAATTCTTCAAAATAACACATGCCTAGTACTGCTTATTCGCAGAAAGTATAAAAATTTAAGATATCTGTGGATGTTCAAAATTAAGACTAGGAGGATTCGGAGCTGGCTTCCCATTAAGGAATCTCTGGGCTCCACTCTGCCAGTCAACCACTGTTAAGTAATCAGGAAAAGAGGTTCCCATGTAAGGGACAGGATTAGCCTCTAATATGAGTACCTTAAAGAGAAATACTTTCAGGAACCAATATCTAGCTGATATCATTACCAACCAATAGGAATTTTATGCTTGCCTTTAAAGGGGGGAATCATAACATAAGATGAACACATTTACCTCTTGAAGTTCATTTTTGCTCTATTATTACTTATGCAATTTTAACTGTATTTTTTTTTGTAAGACACAGATCAAGGGGCTGGAGCAGTAGTTCAGTGCTTACAGCATTTGTCTGGCATGTGTGAGGAACCCCAGCACCATGTATACAACAAAGTGTCTGAGCAATGAAGCCACATGAAAAACCAAATAAAATTGATTCCCCTTCTCCCACTGTCCCTTTCTCTTTAAAAAAAACATAGGTCAATCTTTTACAAAATCCACATATAACAGAATATACCTTGAGAATGATTAAGAGTAACTGCTTTAGAAAATCAAACCAGTAAAAAAAAAAAATCATGAATCTATAGCATAAAATTTTAATATGGAAATTATATACTTTATATTCATTACAAGGCATGTATTTAAATAAACTTTCCATCCTGGCTCTCAATGCCAACTGATTTTTATATTAAAAATGTCCACCATGGCATTTAAATATAAACTTCCAAGCAGAAATTGATTTATAGCTTTTTTCTTTAATTATCAATGCATTTAGAAATAAACTGAACTAAAAAGTGATATCCTTTAGAAATTTAATGTTGAAACTCTGACTTATAAAAAGTATGATGAGATTTCATCCAGCCATTAAATTATATACAACTCAGAACCAAAACCTCTAAAATAAAATTCAACCTTGAATGATAATTAACATAAAGGATTTAATCTGTTCATCTATTCTGGTGGTGATACAGCCTGGAAAATAAGCAACAATCTAACAGCATGTGGATCTCAACCGACTCTTAAGCTTGTATGAGACTTTAGGGAGTCAAAAGTGTGTGTGTTCACTTGAGTGTACACACACAAGCATGGACATGCTTTTAGGGGAGAAAATGTGAGGACTGACACACTGATTCTGCAAACTTTGACATGAAAAATAATAAAATTATTAATAAACACCTGGGAAATAACATGCAAATATAAACACAAATGTTTCTGTACTTGTGCAAGCTGGAATATTCCCGTTAGGCTAACACTCCTGAAAATTCAGAGTATTTAAATTATATTTTAAAAGTTGTTTTTACTTCCTGTTAATGATGGCATTTTTTAAACTACAGAGTAGAGGGAAAGGAAAGAAAAAAATCTTAATGAACTCAATATATCCTATCTATCCATACTATTGATAATCAACAGTATCTTTTTTTCATCTATGATGTTATTTTCTAAGGAGATGATAGAAAAGGGTGAAATGGGAAGCTGTGCTTTATGTGAAATCTTACTTTAGTGGCTGCCTTGTTTTAAAGTCAATTTTAGGGGTCCTCACCCTGAAATTATAAATAATTATAAATAACACACATACATATCTATATATACTATTTCTATTTGAAACCACAGAGGTCCTTTAGGCAAGAGCTAGGCAGAAATTGCAAGATGGAAAGATGCTGAAGACAAACAACTGGAAAAAAAATCAATAAATTAGAATAGTTATGAAATTTTCCCTAGCATTTGGACCGTTTTTATTTGATGATTTTTTTTTTTTTGGCTCTCAGTTGTTCACACAGAAAATTCACAAAGCCATAATCTGTAATGCTTTAAATTATTTGGCCTTTACAAAATGATTATCTTATCCCATGAAAAAAGAAACCAGCCAAAGAAAAGGAAAAAAAAAAAAACAAAACAAAACTGAAAATAATCCCTTTTGTACCAAAATCTGATGACATCTGACAACAATATCTGAAGAAAAGAGGGAATTACATTAGAAAGGCTATTTTCACGCCTTGTTTGGCATGCCACTAAAGCTCTTCTTTGAAGCAAAGTATGTTTCTTATGATAGCATGCACTGAAGAGAATAATTTCTTCTTAAAATCAGACATTTTATTTGCCTTCCTTTTATCACTCATAAGATTGAAAAAAATCTCAAAGCGCAGACCTACACTGTCCCCGCACCCCACTGGTGTGATAGCATCCCCACTGAGCTTCATTTTCTTTGTCGACATATATGCTGGCCTTATTTTCCAATAACATTCAATCCTGTTTCTAGTATTGCTTTTGTTATCTTCTCCAAGGAAGACAAAGGGCCACTTGCGGGAGGCAAATCTTGGGGTTCATACTCACAGCAGCAAGATGGAAAAGTGTTGTTGATCTGCTCCATGACCTCCGTGAGGTCCGTGCTGGTGTCATGGGGTGGGACTAGCAGGTCGTCTGCCATGGTGACAGCACAGAAAAAAAAAAAACAGAACTGAAATTAGTATTCAGACACTCACCAACATGCAACATCAGGAGAAAATACTATAACCAGCCTCAAAACAGCAATAGGAAATGACTTTTCATTGAAAAGACAATTTCAGGGGAAATATCAAAACATTTTGCATTTAATTTGTTGGTCATATGATTGTATGTAATTAAAATGTACTAGATGCTTGTGTAGATTACGATCCATGCACTAGGGTAAAATAAAAAACTGAAATTAAGTAATGTGGTCATCAGATCTCAGGGTCTCAGTTGCAAATTCATTATTTAGCACTGCAAGTACGTTTTCAGTTTTAAAAAAAGCTTCTACCAATTTCTTCATTTCTTCTCTCACTCTTTTTGAGTTTTGGCATAGGCGTGGCCGGCCATGAAAGTTAAACTATGTTAGAAGGTATTTTTTACTTTGATGTACTTTATATTTTATAATCAGTGGTCACAATAGTTACCTTATTGAAGACAATATTAAACTGATATTAATATTTTAATTTTTCTTCTGATTAATGTACCAAAAAATACACCACAGGTAAGTTAATTTGATTAAAGTATGTAATCGTTGGTAGAATTGCAGAACTTGAATTTCATTGATAATCAAATGTCATTCCTCAAATCCTAGAAAGTCCTTCCTGGTGCTAATGACAAGTCCCCACTGTGATGGTCTTGATGACCTCACAGGGCAGGAGGGGCAATGTTTACATGGACTACAGGCATAAAAAGACACATGAGTTCCCAGATCTGAGCAAAGAAACCTACAATGTTTGGTATTACGCTTTGAACCCATACAAAAGTAAAAACTAAAAACATATAATATACATTTAAAAAAATCATTCTCTAAGCCAAAAAAAAAAAAAAAAAAAAACAAACCTAATTTCTTGCTCATTCTCAAACAAAGGACAAAGGGCACTTTTTTTTTTTTTAATCTTTCACTAAAATTCAATCCAGTCCTGTACATTATATAGGCAAGAGCATTATGGTATATTATTCTACAATGCTTGCCTATGGATATCATTAAAATGGACCTGCACTCAAGAATTTGTTCATACTCTAAGGCTCCTTGAAATGAAAAACAAATGTCAAAGAACAAAGTTGACCAAGTGCGGTAGCTGTGACTTGGGGACACTGACCTGCCTGGTTGAACTGTGGGCCCGGGTCGGGGTCAAGTGAGTAGCTCAGCGCAGAATGCTGAGGGGAAGCCCAGGGGGAGACGCCATTGACTCGGGAATCAGATTCAGGCTGGAATCACAGAAGTGGTTAGAGCAGAGAAAGGGTTCAAATATCACTGAAGGAAAGCAGTTCCTTTTCAATGTCCCTCGCTCCCCACGGATAATCGGATCAGATGAAGTTCTTTGCCTTCAGGTGTTTTCAAATGGTTCTTAGCATTCCCCGGTTGGGGGCACTGGTACTTCACTTGAATGAAATACCAGTGTCTTTCCCTTTCCAGGTGGCACCTTGAAGAGCTTGCTTGGTTACACTGCGAGATCCATTTGTCAATGTCATTGTCATTCCTTCATTCCCCATTCTTTTTATATCAACCAAGTGAATTTAGAAACATATTTCTTTCATCTTTTAAAAAATAGCACTTCTGGGGTTGGAGCCATGGCTCGGCGGTTTCAGTGCTTGCCTGGCAAGCACGAGGACCTGGGTTCAAGCCCCAGCACCACGTACACAACTGAGTGTTGGAGCAACTCGGGATATGTGAAAAACTAAATGAAGTTGTTTCTCTCTTTCTCTCTCTCACTGTCCCTCCCTCTTTAAAAAAAATGTTTTAAAAAAAATTAAAAAAAATAGCACTTCTAATACAATAAATGTATTCAATTTCATAATGAGCTCAGATTTAAAGGCAATATTGGAGAGAGGGGATAAGGGCAGGATTTTGGGGTCATTTTGCTTGAATTCAAATTTCCACCCTGTCATTCAGAAACAGTGTAATTCCAGGCAAATTATACAACCTTCTGTGCCCTGGATTCTTTCTTTCTCTTTCTTTTTTAAGAGATAGGGAGAGAGTAAGAGAGAGAGAAAGAGGAATGAGAAAATCAACTTTTTCATTTTTTTTAATCTGGCTTTTGTTTCTACGACACTTAGCTGCATATGTGGTGCTGGGGTTTGAACCCTGGTCCTTGTACATGTCAGGCAAACACTCCAACTGCTGAGCCACTGCTCCAGCCCCAGTGCTTGGATTCTTTATTTATAAAATGGGAATGGCAATCAGGAGTCTATGAAGGGGTATTTCTCAATTGATACAGTCAGACCCTAGCACTTTTTTTTTTGAAGAGAGCGGGAGAGTGTGAGACAGAGAGAGAAAGAATTTTTATTTAGTTTTTCATGTGGCATTCATTGCTCTGAGACTTCATTGTGTTTGTGGTGCTGAGGTTCAAACTTGCATACTTGCGTATGCCAGGCAAGCATCTTAACCGTTGAGCCACCGCTCCAGCCCTAGCAAACACTTCTTAAATGCACTCCGCACAAATCTCTGAAATGGTGACAAGTATATTCACAAATCTGGCCAAATTAGAAAACATGATCTATTGTACACAGAATGCAGAAGTTGCAATTTTTTATATAGATTGTCCCATTAAATCCATATCAGTTGAAGTCTGGTTGTTTTGCCTGATTTTACTATCAGAGTTAAATTTACCCGTCTACTTCTGGCATTTACGCTAAATCATTAACAAGAGATAAGTGCTCCACAATCTGGGATATTGAGAGCATTTAGGTATCCGTTATCTCTGAAAGCATTACTGTGCAATTCTGGAGGCCCACGAGTCATTAGGCAGCTCTATCTAATAGGATGGAAGGAGTGGGGGGAGAAAAGAAGGAGCAGAAGAACTTCAGATTGCCTAGAAGCCTCAGCAAGTTTTCAAACTCAGTTTCTTCTGCAATGATTCTACAAGCGCACTAGGCTGCCAACACTGACACCCCACATGCTAAATGACAGGTTTCAGGAGCAAACTCACTCCTCTCTCAGGCACCATTCGGAAGCTTGGAATTCAAGATACAAGCGGCACAATCTTTCCAGTGTTTGTGACTGGCACTGGGGTGGAAACCAAGCATTTTGAAGTGTTACCAGAAAGTCTTGGTTCCCTCTTGGGGAAGTGTTTTCTAAAGATGCAGAATTGGGAGGCTCTGAAGTAAAACTGTCACAAAGCAGTGGCACAAAAATTCAGAAACAATGATGAGAGAAAAAAGCATATGGCCAAACTCCAAGGAGAGATCTGTGGCCCACTCTGTAGGGAATACAGAAATTATAATATTTTGACTGATTTGGACAAGTTAAAAAGACACTGAGAGCAACCGTGACAAGATGGTTTCTTAAAATTTGAGTAAATCACTGACAGAAAGTTGTTTAGGCTTTGATTCCATGAATCACTTCTGGAGAAAATCATTCTCATTCCACTGCTAAGGGACCCCATACAGTGTAGGTGAGAGAAACAGGCAAAAGATGACATGAAGGTTGATGTCGGGGATTCTTCAAGCAAGAAGCTCCTGGCCCTTCTGGAATCTACCCTTCACGCACCTGCCACCACGGCTTCGTCACTGCTAGTCCTATGGCATAACTCCTACTTGTTAAGCCAATGTGTAAAGACTTACTGGACTCTCTGCCATGTGCCAGCTCTTTCTACAGTATACATTTTATTACATACAATCGTGACACAGGATACTATCTTGTGGTCTCTAGCAGGACTGCAGGCAGCAGGAAGCTAAAAACTGTGTCTGACACTTCTTTTATAAACCAAAGAAGAGTGTTTTCCAAAACTGCAAGCTATCACTCACTGATGAGTTACAAAATTGACTTAGTAGCATTAATAAAGAAAAATAAGAGAAGTAAAAATAAGAAAGGAAGGGGGAGAGGAAGGGAAAGAAGACAGGTAGGCAGGTGAGAAGAAAGGAAGGAAGGAGGAAAAGAAGACAGGGAGGAAGAAGGGAAGATGAAAAAAATACAGAAAGTAAGAGATGCATTTTTCTATGCAAGTGTTATTTTGTATTCATCCTACATATATGTTTTTGTCACAATGTAAATTGTATTTCTTATTGTCAGAAAAGTTTGCAAGCAACTGCCATAAAACATGGACCAGTGTTAGGAAATAACAGGAGCAAATTAATAACCATCTGCTACTCAATTTCTTGGAAATAGTAAATAGTGATTTTTGGAGTATGCATTCTTGGCTCTTAGAAGGAAGCAGATTCAGGTCACTTGCTGGCCCTTAATTTCTACAGTTGCTTCCCATATGCAACGAAGGCAAATGTATGTCATGGGATCTTTTCTATTAAACTATTTCAAGCTGAGATAGACTTTTGTGCTAAAAAAAAAAAAAACAGATTCCACTGTAAACTTGGAAAACATTTTTCTGTACCAATAAAGACTCAATGTGTACACGTAAACCTGTCTAAATTAAATTAACCGTGGAGGTAAGAAATTGAAGGTGGATCTCTACTTTTACTGGAGTCAGATCCAGACTTCTAGGATGTGGACAGGTACCCCGGGTTGAGGTGCTGGATTCTGCACACCTACCTGCTCCAGCAGCTGTCGAAGACGGTGCAACTGAGACTCCAGCTGTTTGTTGTGATCTTCTAAAATCTGCATCCTGGCTTCCAGCCGACCTTTGTGCTGCCTTAGGAGTTTTGCTTCTGCTATAAGTTCTGAATCCTCGGACGTGTGGTGAGGAGATGCGATCGAGTCTGGAGGTGAACCAACAGGAAGCCCCCTTCTCAGGTGTTGCTCCTTCAGCTGCTCATATTCCACCTGCAGATTTCTAATACCAAAAAGGAAAAAATTGGAATTACTATTGTATACACTGTCTTTTCTCCCAAACTATGTATGGAGCTCCAAATTTAGCTACTATTTCCTCTTATGCAAAGACACGTCTCAGCAGTAAGATCGGCAAGCATGAAGAAAGCAGTGGGTTTAATCAAGTATTGTACCAGACATCACAATGAAGCCCCAAGCACCGTCGGATCTGCTGCCCCCATCCCAATGTGTTAATGTCCTCTAAACCATTGACCCCCTTGTGACATCTTGGATAATAGTTCTGAAAAGTGGATGAGCAGGGAACACAGTGACATTCGCATGAAAGAAAGGGTGACATATTTTCTTCTCGGAGGTCTAGCAAACCTTTGTTCTTCCTCCAAGTCAGCAATGATCCGCTCCAGTTCTCCACGTTCTTCCCTTTCTACGGACTTCAGGATCTGCGCTGGGCTCTGTGGCTGGCTCACCGGGGATTCCCCACCGAGAGTCTGGCAGTACTGCTGGATGAGGGCATGCTCGTCCTCCCTAGCAAAACAAGGGGCACAGATGCAGAAGATCATGTGGGGACAGTGACATCTCTAGACAAACAGGAAGCAGAAATGATCGTGCCCAGGTTGGCGGCTGGGCCAAGCTTGCCTTGGAGTTGTGTCTCCACGACCTCCCTTTTAAAAACTCTAGCAAGAAATTCATCTTACGGTCCACAAGTGTATGATGCATACCAACATTGCATGTTTATCTCAGTGCAACAGCTCTTTCTCCATGAATCTCAGAAAAGACATTTTGCTTAGCAGAGAAAATAAGGCAAGAAAGTTAATGTAAAATCATTAATATAAAGAATATAACAGGTAAAATCACTCATCAAATGCCAAAAGAGTAGATTAAAAGGCCACCGAACAAGACTAAGCTGACTTCCCTCTCTTTAGCATTTGGTTGTAAGCAATCTTGAAATGTGTTATATTCCATAGAACAGGGTTTGTCATCCTTATGTTCTTTCATTTAGATAACTCAGCATAAATTGTAATTGTAGATTTTTTACTTGATATTATCAGTAGGTAATTTTTAGGATCAATCACTCCGCATTAAAACATTAGCTACACTGAATTCACTGGAATTCTCTCATTTATCTGACTACTTGTCTAATGAACTAGACATATCAATAATGGGGTAGAATTAACAATTGACATTAGCAGAAGCATAATAAAGTAGACAAACTTGATATATTTGCGGGAAGGCAATGTTTTCTAGGAGATCTAGACTCTCTTCTCCTCCCATCTAAGGAAAGTGCAGTCTGATCTTCTTATAAATATGAAATGCCAGATCTCCTAGCTACTGTTAGGAGATCCTTTGGTGGAATGCACCTACTCTGTTTCGGTGGCTTTTGTTAAGTCCTGGAATTTACTGTAGGATGTTGGGTTAGGAAAACCTTAGCTATCAGAATATAAAATTGAGCAACCCCATGACTGGACCCTCCTGTGTAAGCCATGTGGACACATATCCCTTAGCCACCTCCTCTGTCACTCTGTGGACAGTGTCCCAAGTCAGCCAAGGAGAACCTGGTGCAAGGTGCTGGCAGTCAAACCTTGACCTTTCTCTGCTTCCTCAGGGCCTTGAAATGACACGTGTTCTTGAGTTGACAATAAAGTCTGATACAGGGCAAAAGCTCTGATTCTTGAGTTTGATATAAAGATCCAGCCCTGTGAGTCTTGCAGTTTACCTTGATAAAGAGGGTACTTAAATTACATCTATGGTCAGTCCTTTGAAAAGGTGGACCCTGAGCACCAAGATCAGAGATATTAGCTTGTGAAAGCCAGGGAGAAACATAAGGGCTCTGCTCACCAAACAGCCCGCAGAGGTCGCACAAGCCGCCTGGTGGTTTATTTTGCTTCCCTCCCACTCCTTCTCTCTCCACACACATGCGCACACACGGACACATGACTACAGCTGTGCATGTGTGTACATATATAGATGTATATGCAGTTGTGTGTGTATATATAGATAGAGATATAGATTTTAAAAAATAACTGTCAGACGCTTTGGTTAAGTCCATATGTAAACATGGATATCTAATCTCCCATCCCTCAATCAAATGAATTTTAAGGGGTTGGGGACAGAGCTCGATGGTACATTGCTTACCTAGCATGCACAGGGTCCTACATTCAATTCCCCTTCCCAGCAATCAAAAAAGAAAAAGAAAGAAAAACAAAAAAAAATTCAAAAGAGGGGATGATATGGACTGAAGTAAGCTGTGGTGCCATTCTTTGACTCCTTTTCCTGAGAAAACACATCACTAAGGAAAGTAAATGAAGGAGGTGCTACAAGAATTGCAAGTTTGCTCCCGGTACAGAGGATGAGGATGGAGAAAATGGGTCTACCACCACTGCAGAGCAGCAGCACTAGAAAGCTGGTCCAAAGCTCCCTGCTGCCCATGTAGCGGAATCAAACAGAAACCTGGCGGGGAGGCAGGGGAGAAGAGGGCATGCTCCTGATGGGAAGTAAATGGCCAACAGTGTAAACTAACTGTTATGAACAGGCAGTGGCAGGCAATGCGACAAACAAATCCACACCACTGGGACACCAATTAGCTGCTACAGATCACAAGCCGGGCGTGGAGGCATGTCACCCAGTCCACGTGGAGAGAGGCAGTGATGGAGGAAAAGGCACACAAAGACAGGACCAACGGAAAAAACATAGAGATATGATGGCATAAAATCAAGTAACTGCAAGGAGGAGCAGAATACTTTGTTAGTATTTCTCAGGTTGAAGAAGATCTAAGCATAGAAAAGATGAAACATATAAAAAAAGAAATAAAAAAACATTCATATGCATCCCAGCAAATTTTATATGTTAAAGATAAAGCATCACAAACCGTAAGCCAGAAATCATTGAGTAAGTCATTTGCAAATAAAAAGGTTTCGTTTCCTACAGTCCAAAATATAAATTTCAAAGGGAATGGGGCAATGTTTAACCAAGTCATTCATATGACCAGTGTAATGGTTTCAATATTAGGTGTACCCCCTTAACGATCATGTGTGAGACAGTTTAAGAAATTTCAGAGGTGAAATGATTGGGTTATGAGAGCCTTAACCTAATTAGTGTGTTATCTGCTGATAGGGATTAACTGACTGATGCCTATATGCAGGTAGATAGCTCATCTGAAATGGAAAAGGACTTCGTTCATATGGCCAAGGAAAGAAAGAATGAGCAAGGACAATACAAAGAAGCAAAGGTCATCTCAGGTGTTGAAATAATTAAGAGGTAAACTGATTTGCATATTGGTATAAATTAGCTATATGATGCCTATGAATATTATGCCTAAAATTATAAAGAGTAAAAGTTGAAAAAAAGTAAAACAAGGACATCAATAATTAAAAAAAAAATTGAACTCCATCAGCTACTGGAAGATCTCACAGCCATGATCTGACCATAAAATCTGACCCAGAGCTCCTCTGCACCATAAGCACTACTGTGCCATTTATGCCCTTAAAACATTTATGCAAACACCAATGTAGAGGATTAAGTTTAGTGCTCAATATTTACATTAACTAAATTTTATTTTAAAGATTTGGGTACTATGCTACCAGTAAAAATTAGATTTGAGATGCATTTTCTTGTCAACATTTATATAGTCTCATTTCTTTGGGGAAGTTCATGGGGTTTGGTATATTATAATTCTCATGGCCACTAATATATTCTTTCATTAATGTGTCTGGAAGAGAATTAACGTAATTTTTATAAAAATCAGAACTTAAAAATCATTTATATATGACATATAATTTTAATCTTAAGGGTTTTTTCAAATTAATAGATCTAAGAGTTAAATATAAAAATAGATACATTCTAGTTCTTAATTATATATATAGTAAAAACCAAGAACACACTCGTTAAGTGCAGATTGTACATGACATACCAGATTAGGGTCATTAAACATCAATAGTGTGCCTGGTGCTAAAATAGAAAATGTTTCAAAAACGTGGGTCTACACCAAGAAATACCATTACGTGAAATACAATTATACTATATTTGTCACACACAGTAAATACTATCTAGATTACAAAATTAGTACCTATCAGATGATGAACTGTGATTCATTCAATGACCTTTTGGAAGTAGACAAGATGTAAATAAAAATAAAAACTTCCTTTTAAGGATTGTTCTGTTCTAGGCTTCAGAACTGCCAATAATAATGCCAGTACAAACCAAGGCCAGCCTCGTCCCTCTAGCCTTTCATATGACACAGTGTCACTCAAGGACCCAAAGGCAGAGGGCAGCTGGAATAGGACATTCTGATGAGAAGGGCCTAAGGAACCATCATCCTTGAGTTCCAGCTTCTGAGATTCCCCAACACAGTCCTGGGTCCTGCCCTTTCTACAATCTGGTTGCTCAATTTTTCTTTCTCTTGTTCATTACTTAGTATCCTTAAAATCAATGTCCTCTTGAATGGTGTAGAGTTGGACTTTTAGAGAAAAGGGTGTATGTGGAGTAAAAAGTTATAAATATGGTTCACATTCGAGGCTAGGGAATTAGAAGGCCATGAAACTTGGAGGCACAAACAATAAATAAGGAATTCCACGGAAGATGAAAGCTACATAGGCAAGAGGGTATTGCTCCCCTGTACCAATCTGAGGGAATGAGAAAGACCTAAACTTCAGGTAGGACAGCTGCTGCTGAAGACAGAAGCAACTAAAAGGGCTTTGGATAACTTAAAGAGTTCAAATTCAAATTTCACTCTTACCTCAAAGTATAAGTTTCTTTTCTTGTCAAAGGCTGAGATTACCCAAAACCAAGATTAAGAGATTGATCAGGAAGGTTGTTGGAAGTGTAAAGTCTCCTGCAATGAGAATCTAGCTAGATCTCCAGTGTGAAGCGGGGCATGGATACAGAATGGGCAGGATGGGTCAAGGACAGTGATGACCTCCAGGAAGATTGGATGATATGCAGATGCTCTGACCCACCTTCTCCTGCTGCACCTGGGACACTTCCTCCTTCCCTCAGCAGCAAATCTGTCACAGTGGCATAGCCACTAGTGTCCAAGCCTGGAGCCAGGTTGCTTGGTGCTGAAGCCAACTTTACCACTTAATGATTATAAGACTCCAGGCAAGCTCCTTAACCTCTCTGGACCTCCATTTACTAATCTGTAAGATGGTGCTAACAATGTGAACAAGACTATCCATCCCAAAGGTTTTCTATGCCAATTCCCCAATGACCACAGAGGGCTGAGAACAAGGCCTGGCACTGCATGCTCTACAGCAGAGGAGCAGGTGGCTGTTTTTACAACCTCTCCATTGTTACTAAGACAAACCTAATGCTATTCTTCATGGCTCAGCCTAAAATAATAAGAACCTCCAGAGTGGGGAGTTCAAGAAGGAGAAAATCTGTCAATCTTTTACTTAAGCCACTTTTGAGTTGATTTTCAATCTGTCCCAGTTAGCAACAAAAAATGCCCTAATACCTTGATATTGATTATCTCAAGACACAGGGTTGAGAATGAAGACAAAGAATCAAGACCATCTTGAGAAACCACTGACCCTTCATTCAGAAGGTGGCAATACCATTTGGTGGTTGTAAACTGTCATCTACCATTTCCTGAGACATCAGGACCCAACCAGTGCTGGAACTTTTGGAAGCTTCCAGGAAAGTCAGGGTCTTAGGGTACGTTCATATTTCCTGCTACTGAAAGAAGGTCTTATATAAAACAGATGTTTACCCCTGGATGGAGTGGCAATTTCCCAGCAGTAATTTTGTGGCAGACCCAAGGATTAGAAGTGGATCAGCTATCCTAAGTAGATTCTGAAGGCACTCAGATCGTTCAGTCTCACAAACATGCTGTGCTTCCCTACAGGATCCAGAGTGCCAAAGGCCACAACCAACTGTCCTGTTGTAGCTCCTGGGACACAAAATAGCCCAACCCAGTCTAGTGCTTGTTGAAGAAAAGTATAAATCTGAGTGAGACATTGCTTTTTTCTAAGTGACAGAGATTCTCTGAGTAAAAGAAGGGTTAGGAACTCAAGGGCAAACTTATCTACCCAACAGGGCAGACTCTCCTGTGATGGGTTAGATGTCCTAAGGCCTTGATGCTCCAATCTGTGTTTCACAAACTTCAATAACCTTCACGCTACCCTCTTAAATGCTGCCACACCCAACTATCTTTGATTATGAAATTAAAAAAAAACTTTTAAAGTGAGAGCAATAGAGAGAGAATCAATTTTATTTAGTTTTTCAAGTGGCTTTTGTTGCTGTGACACTTCATGGCATACATAGTGCTGGGGTTTGAACCCACGTCCTTGCACATGCCAGGCAAGCACCATAAAGGCTAAGCCACCACTCCAGACCCTATGAAATGTTTTAATTGACTTAAAATTGAGATATCCTAATTTTTACATTCACTCTAACAAATATCTACAAAATCATAGATCTGACCTGTTTCTTATGTATGTTTTTGGTATATGTTAACTACACACATGATTATTTCAACTCTAAGAAATTATTCTCTCATATGACATTTGGGAAAAATTTGCCTTACTACAAAAATATACTTTTCTGTAAATAGTTTAAAATATTTTCTCCTTTTAATTTCCTAGGCTTCAGGGAATCAGATTTGCCCTCATATCTCACTGTAGGTGCATCTCACCTAAGTGAGGCATGGGCTGTCTCAGGGGAGGTCAGTCCTCCACCTGCTCTACCACCCCAGGAAGCCACTCAGAGATGACAGCATCCATCAGGGAAAAGCACTCGGTGTGTGCTGGCTGCCACAGCAGCAAAGTGGCAGAGAGAGCAGCCCCCACAGTGAGGAAAGGACACCTAGGAGGAAAATCTACAGTCACAGAGAGAGGTTGGGGACATGCAGAATGTAATGCTACCCCCTCTTCCCAAATATCCTACAAGGAAGTGGCCTTAAGGAGAGGAAAAATTACCCTTGGCTATCTAAATGAGACTTTTCTACCCTAAGCCACCTAAGCAATAGGTTCCCTCTTTAATAAGCTAGAAAATAGCTGTTTCACTTGGTTGACAAGAAAAGGAAGGGAAAACAGATTGACACACAATATAACGTTATTGTCAAGGAGGAAATGGATAGCAATGAGAAAATGTTGAAAGTAATATCTCATTATTATGAGAATACTCATTCACCCAGTCCACAATGCTCTCTAAACTGAAATGTTTAAATAAGTGTTTCAGTGTATGGGGGCAAGATGACCATCCCAAGTCAAACCATTGTGCTTTTTGGATCTAAGATACATCTTCCAGGATTTGAGCTTATTATTAGCTTTCTCAATCGAATAGTAGAATTACTGCATGTTTTCAAGGAAAAGAACCCCAGGATACTGTCATTCAAACTTCGAGAGAGCAAAGAATCTCCCCTGCTGGCTTTCACAAAATGAGATTTATTATTAAGAAAATATTAATGCTCTAGTAACAGGAATGTGATTTCTCTTTAGGGGTTCATACAGTCTGAAACTATTAATTTAATTTAATCTTACATACTAGGGGAGAATTTGTTCCCCTGCCTTTTCCAGCACCTCTTGAAGACATGCATTCCTCCATTCTCAAAGTTGTGGCCTGGCATCTACAAATCCCCATCTGGCCTCTACTTCCGTCCTCACATCTTCTTCTCCACCTCTCTTCCTTCCCTCTCACAGACCCTGTGACTACACTGTGGATAATTCAGGAAACCCTCCCCACCTCAATATCGTTAATTACTCTGGCAAAGTCCCTTTTGGCAGGGGAGGGCGCATCTTCTAATTTTAGGGATTAAGATGGGGACATTTGAGGGGACGCTGTCCTGTCACTGTGTATACCTTCACCAAGCTCTCCTCCTGCCTCTCTCCTCTCTAGCCTGGAAGATTTATGAAGATTGTACTGTAGACTTATTGGAGAACTAGGCACACAGCAGAGTACACTGATGACCACTCAGCCACCTGTTCTCCAAAAGAAAAGGAAAAATGCCTCGATTTGTGGGATTCCCAAGTTCTGTGGTTTAAATCCTTCCATCATAGCCAATTTCCAGATGACGACATCATGGGACGTGGAATTTTGAAAAGACACACAGTCACACACCATGTGCCTGATATAATAAATGACCCTAAGGACACAAATAATAGTAAAGTGAAGCAAAATAACTAGGCAGGAAGGGTTTTGACAATTACCTTTGCTCTTATTATTATTATTTGTTTTTAGAGAAAGAGAGAATCAATTTTATCTAGTTTTTCATGTGGCTTTCATTTCTCTGACACTTCTTTGTGTATGTGGAGCTGGGTTCAAACTCTATCCTGGCGCATGACAGGCAAGTGCCATAACCACTGAGCTGCCACTCCAGACCCCTTTGCTCTTATTTTAATCTAAACATTGAATTGCAACTATATATAATATTTATACATTGATTTTTTTTTAGAGAGAAAGAAAGAGGGAATTAATTTTATTTTTTCTTCTGGGTTTTGTTTTTTCCCCCACGTAGGTATATATGTGGTGCTAGGGTTCAAACCGGGTCCTTGCATATGCCAGGCAAGTGATCTACCATTGAGTTCATATACTGTTTAAACAGCTACTTTATGAACTTTCTGAAAACATATCAAATCAGTTCTTCAAATTGGCTGTAGGATACCACTGCACTGTAGGTATGAAATAAATATTTGTTGCATCAATGAATGAATTAATACATCTAATGAAAGTATACTAAAATATATTCAACTGTTAGTCACCTGTTTATTTTTTCTTTTCTGAAACATTAGAGCTAAATTTAAAACGTGTTTATTTTAATGTGAAGATATGATACACTAAATTTGAGCCTACCTTACTCTGGTCACACAGCAAAACAAATGCAATTTAAAGAACTAAGATTCTACTCTTAATTATTTTTTCTTATTTCATTTAATTCTTTAGCTATTGTCAACCATGATGGGAATTATATTAACTAAAAATATATTTAAGATATTTAACTACTTTATATGAAATGTATACTGGTAGGTTAAATTTGAGATAAGCATTATGAATACATTATTGTCTTGATTTAGAAACTATAGGACCTGAATAACAAAGTATAAGTCATTAATGTTTACTACCAAGCATTATGATGCTAATCTTTGAAATTTAAAATTGAAAAATGTCCTGAGGGCTTTTATTATTTAAATGATGAATGAAATAATTCTTAAAAATATTAAAAATGAAATATTCTATATTAGAGTGTTCAAAGTATTTGAAGATGCCTCTCCATCATTTTTAGTGAAACATATCCAAGTACTATGTTCCACAATTTTTTACAAAACTTATAGCTTCCACACAATTCAAACCACAATGAACCTTCATAAGTCACATAAACATGACACTATTGAACATTTCAGACATTACTTCAGAATTAATGTGAATTACATTTGAAAAATTTCAAAAGAAAGATAATATAGAACAGTGGGATAATCAGAGATAAAATGCTTGCCAAAAAAGTTCCATGATCAAGTTGAATAAACACATATGAAAATCAGAGATAATATATTTGGCTAGAAAGCTTTCTAAAGTCAATGAGTCTTTTCCTACTTCTTAATAAAATATTGGCAAGGAATTACTTTTCAATGAAGGGTAAGGTGTATACTTCCAAGCATGTGTGGGCCGGTATTGCTAAATGTACAGATTATGTAGAAAATGTTACCAAGTAGAAGAAAGTGGATTCTGCAGAAAGAACATGTAACTTACAGAATTACATTTGTAAATTAACAAGAAATACCAATATTATGTTGTTATAAATAAAACAATCTGATTCACCTGATACAGATTGGATGACGAATGTAGAATTTTTTTTTTCATTAACTGATATAAAAGTTGGTTTAAAAAAAAAATCAAGGGCTGGAGCGGTGGCTGAGTGGTTATGGTGCTTGCCTGGCAGGTGCAAGTACTCGAGTTCAAACCCCTGCACCCACGTACACAACGAAGTCTTGGAGCAGTGAAGGTCACATGAAAAACTAAATAAAAATTGTTTCTCTCTTTCTCTCACTGTCCCTCTCTCTTAAAAAAAAAAATCAAGTTTATACTATCATGGTTTGAAGGCACAAAATCCATGTAGACATTTTTGGAACCACACTTATCAATTCTGTTTGGGATCAAAATTCAGAGCCATAGTCAATGAAGATGATTTTTGACAGCCATAATACAAAATCCAACCTTCCCAGGCAGCACTAATTTCATGATTTACTTACACACTTCCTGTGGTAGAACTGCTATCGGTGAGGAAAGACCCATTAGTTCTTTCCATCTGGGCCAGTCTGAAAAAAATGAAATAAGGCATTAGACAATATGGCTACAGAGAATATGATCAACTGGAACTATGTCTTTGGTCATTTTAAAATTATCAAAATTCCAGCAAAACAGAGAAGGGTTCAAATCTGCTAACAAGATTGTAAAATTAAATATCATCTAATGCTGAATTACATTTCTATCACCACTGCCTTATGGCCTATAGGGCTCTGTCTTACATTATGCTGTATCGTCCCCAACAGATGTCCCAGGCCTCTAGCTGGTCTTCTACACTAAAGCAAGGGTTATATCATCATACAAATCTGAGTATGCTCCTTTCACGTTTAGACTCTCTACAACTTCCCTCTACCTAAGGACAGGACCCAGCTCCTTAGCAACTGGGCCCTCCATGGTCAGATCTCACTCAGCTTCTGCCCCTTGTGCCCTCTCCCTCCTTCACCCTGTCTCTTGTAGTTCAAAAAACAAGCCACGTTCTTTCCCAGACTAATGCTTTTGAATGTGTTTCCCCATCAACCCAAGCATACCTTTCTCCAAAATTCTGCTTGGCCCTGCCTCAGTTCAATTGCTCCTATTTGATGACAGTTCAGCTGGTGTTTTCAGGCACAGCTAGTTACCAGGACCCCCCATGCCTAGCGTTAAGTACTTCAACTGAAAACCTGTGCGCACCATCAAAAGGCCCTATATGTTACCTTGTTTAGGAACTTCAAAACAATGCCCTATAATAAAGCATTTGCATAAATTTAATTACATATTTTCATTCACATGTACACCATCTCCTGAGAGCACTTTCAATCCGTACTCTCATTCACTGAAACTGGGTTACATTATCTAAAACCTGCTTGTACGGTGTTTGGATTCTCCTGAGCTCAGTAATCACAGCCCATTGAGATTTATTCTTCACAGAATCTAGCGCAGGTGTTTGGAAAAGTGAAAACTGCGACATGAAGAGACCCCAGATTCCAAACACAGCGGAATCGTGGCTCTCGCAAAAGAACATTCCTTAAATGAAGGTATGTTAAAAACAGGACTTGATGAATACAGAAAGAGATCTGCTCTGGGCGACAGCGAGGTTGAGGGCTCTATCAGAGACACTTACCTTGTGGCGTATTGTTCAATTCTTGAATGGGTGTCATCGTGAAACAGCTGAGGAGACTGTGAGGGGCTGCAGAAGAAGAAACAAAAGCGACAGGTTTATGTCAAATATTGACAGGCATCACCAGCAGGGATGTTAGTTTAGTTAAATGACGGATCTGCCATGCAAACAAACCACCAGGATTGTTACCCAGGATGTGGAAGTATGACTTTAGAACAAGAGTTTAGTCATCACCCTCATGCTAGAACGCCTGATCAGAACACCTCGCTCCACGCTGGGCGGCCAATACTCACTCATAGTGCTCGGGCCACATGCTGATGAGCGTGACGGGACTGCAGGGAGGGGAGAGGAGACAAAAGTCACAGAACAACACTTCAGAGCATTCCCAACTGTCTTCCACTCACATGTCGCCACCCTGACATCCGCCATGGGAAAGCCAAAAGTAACGCAAGTCACAGCGCTTTCTAGAGAAGACACTGTTCAAGGGTGTGTAGGGGCCTTTCCAGTCTTCTCACAGATCTTATAGGATATTTGTTATAGGATAGCAAGCACGCTTAAAAACAGTCTAAGAAAAGAACACATACACGCACAGGATGTTCTATAATAACTGAAAATTATCGGACAATTTTAATGACAGCATTCTGTAACATTGAGAGGAGAGGTAATCAGATTTTTGTTTTTCCTGGGAAAGAAAGGTGAAGTTAAATACATAACACTAGATTATATACTGATGGAAGAACTGAAGTAAAATTAGATTTTTTTGATTTTTTCATACAATTGAAGAATTCAAACCCAGGTGGACACAAAGTATCTCAACTTCACAGATAACACTGGAAAAAGACACAACCTATATCCTCCCCTGTACTCCTCCAAAAAGGCCACCCTGTCAATAAAACCAAAAATAATGTCTCTAGAGCAGGATGCACTGTCCTCAAGCAAAAATTTCCCCAGAAGTTCAATCTAGGAAACCGACACAGGAAAACATGTTCTACTCCATTCAGAGGCTTGGGTCTGAAGCTGGGTCATTCTGCAGCATCCGAGCCCACAGGGCGGCTCCAATCTTTCATCCTGCCTAGGAATCCCCAAGCTTCCATGAAAGGCCTTTGAAAACACCTGATCCTAATAAAAACCAGTTCAAACCCCAACTTATATTTCTGGGGGTGGGGGATAGAGAATGAATGTGGACATTTTAAAATACAAAGAAAACTAGTTCAATACTTAATTAAATAAATAAAGAGTATACTGCAAAAGCTAATGCGAATTGGAGCAAGATTATTCTAGACTTCTTTGGTTCTCCTATTTCTATTTTATGTACATACTGAAGAGAAAGTTAATGATCTCATTATCTCAATGAAGACAAGTTGATATCTGCATGGCAGACTAAAAAGAGATGGAAGGTCATCTTACGGGAAGGAAAACTAAGACTCTGGCCTACTTTCAAAAACAGGCATTTAGCCACTCTGCGTTTGTCAAAATATCTAATCTGTAAGCAGACCTAATTATACATGTGTAAAATAGATTCGAGACCAACTTTAAAAACCAGTATTATTCCACACTCTTTTTACATCACTACTTTTCATTAACTTGAAATAGGGAGGCTAAATGTCAGGAGGCTGATTGGCTACACACTTTCTAAAAACAGTAACTGCCTAAGAGATTGTCACCGAAATTCAAGTGTTTGACATGAACTTTAAACAGAAGAAAAATGTGTGTTTTTGATCTGAACAGACCTTGGGAAGGCTTTGTAAAACTGCTTGACTGGTTCTTGTGAAGTTAATTCAGTTAGAACAAAAGTGATTCATGAACTAAGATAAGAATGGCAGGAGAAGGAAACTGTGTGAAGAGTTTCTTGAAAGAAGTTTCATTTTTTATGGAAAAATTTTAACAAAAGAAATAGAGATTTAAAAAAATCAAACTTTAGGCTTCACAGAGTTCAAAGAATTTTGATTTGTAGGGAAAAAAAAATTAAGTGATAAACTTTCACATTTAATTCCGGAAGGGAAAAACCAAGGTACTGGGTTGTGAGCCCCTGAGATTATTCAGGGAGTTGAAAATGAGACCCGGGCTGGCAATGCAGCTCAGTGGTGGATGCTTGCCTAGCACTCATGAGGCCTGGGTTCAGTCCCCAGCACTGAAAACAGATAAATAAATTATTTATAATAATGATGATGGGGCTGGAGCTTTGGCTCAGTGGTCACGGTGCTTGCCTGGCATGTGCAAGGATGCAGGTTAGAACCCCAGCACCACATATACAACAAAGTGTCAGAGCAACGAAAGCCACAGTGACAACCAAATAAAACTGATTCTCTCTTTCTCTCTCTCTTAATGCTGAAGATGATAGCAAACTGTTAGCCCAGGCTTACCGTGCAGCCTCCCCTTGTTTTACAGTATGCTGGTAGACCAGGGTGTTTGGTTAATCTTAGATCAATAAATCAAGGAATCAGACTCTACCAAATAGACTTAATCGTATATGAAATGTAACCCAGACTTTGAAGAAGGTATCGACATTTTTAGTGCCTTAGATTGTCAGCAGTCTGCTTCTGGTCTTTTACCATCCTCGCTTCACTTGTCCTGAAGCAGGCCACTGGGATCCCAGTTGCTCTGTTATTTATAAATTCCCACTGGCTCCCCACAGCTCCCAGGATAAACTCAAACACTTTGGCAGTGACTTTCAAGACTGTTGGTTATCTGGCTCCTGCTTCTCTTTCTACTCTCATTTCTTTCTACCATTCCAGGATTCCTACTTATTTCAGAAACTTATCTTCCTCCAGACTTTTGAAAATGCCCCTCCCCAGAAATTCTCCCTCTCCTCCTTGGAGGGCACCATTCAATCAACACGTGGCCCTATTCAGCTTTCAGCTCTCAGCTATTGCTTCCTCCCGGTCCAGCACTCTGCCAGCATAACCACACCTACTATGAGCTGGTTCTTGCTATAATAATATCTTTAAAACATAGGAAACTCATCTATTCCACCTCTAGCAATACCAGGAGAGCTGTCAATTTTACTTTTGGAATCGGTAAGAAAACCAACCTAACTTTTTAGCCAAAAATAATCTCACACAACTCTCAAATTTATCACTGTTTTAGTCTTTTCTCAGGTTTATTAATAGTTATACACTTTTTAAACAAGATCTACTCATTTACTTTTTGAAAAATCTTATGTAAATTATTATGAAATTAATGGAATAATCATTAGCATGGGTATGTTTACCTTCTTTTAGCCATAACTCTTTTTTACCCATAAATCCCCTTCATGCATGTATGTGTAATTACTGGTCAGAGGATGAAAGGTTACATTTTTCAAGGATGAAAGAGAAAGAAGCAAAAGAAAAATCTAATCAGCTCCATAAATAATTTCAACACCTTCACCAGTTCACTGGTTTTTCTAGAATATTCTCCTCCCACAAACAGGAGAATAAATGCAACCAAACTCTTTTACTACCCACTCACAGAAACTGTTACACCAGAAGATGAAGTGGCCTGTACTAGAAAGGGCTCAGCAGACAAATGAACTATCTCAAACCCAGAGAGCTTCAACCCATTGCAACCAGTAGCTCATAAATCTTCAAAAAAGATCTTGTGGCATCTGATTTAATCTTATATTCCTCCCTTTCTTTCTCTTGTTTTCCTCTCACTCAAAATAGTGGTAAATTTATGTAAAATGAGGTGAAGCTTTTTTAGCATTATACCCCAAAACTGGTGCATTAAATTATTTGGCATGCTTTTCTGTTAAATTGCACATCTAATTTTCAGAATATAAATATATATTGTTTCGTTGGAAGCATGTTTGATTGTTCAACAAATAAATTTCTTAAAAAAAAAAAAAAAACAAGAGTCACTCCTACTGGTATGAACAATGCCAATGATGATTCTGACATCAAAAGGCAAATTATTAAAAATGTTTAAGAGGAGTATGAAAGATATGTCTATCTGAACATTTTAGGTGAAGGATATAGATATCTGACACAAATGCCAATGGTTTATCAACAGAATGTAAGGCACATTGCTTAGTTCAAAGGTTATCAAATGACCCTGTAAATTAAAGCACCATGAGATAATTCATGCTTCAGAGAGCTACTCCAAAGTTTAGCTGGATCTGATACACACAGAAGTAAAACCTTATCACAAGGTGTTCAGCATGGTTAAACAGTAAATAATGAAACAAGAATTATTAGCAGACTCACTGGAAGGATATTAACAGAATTATTATTATTAGAAGAATTACTGAACAAAAAGACAAAACCATTCTCACCAACAAAAGACCTTTTTCTAAATGTATGTAAACAGCTCTTCTTAAACTAATACTGATTTCATAAAATTTCTTTTATAGATTATAGCGGGAAAAAACAATTAGGAAAACATATATCTCAATCATATACAGTTTGGTATAATCCAGAGTTATCAAAGTTTGAGTTCTTTCTTATACTCCATACATGCATGTGTTATATATGGACTCGTCTATATATAAAAGAGAGATTCATGTGCTCAGAAATTCAGCGAAGTTCCTGTTCTAGGGCTATAAGCAGGGGAAAAAAATCAGACCAAGTCATCTGCTATATTTTGACATCTTCTAGATATCGATTGTCAGAACGCACTGGACTACTACTATTCTGATTATCTCTCATAGTCGAAATAAAATGAACTATGATAAGCCACTCTGGTGATGATTAGCAATATAAGTTCATTTTCCCCAAATGCAACCATAAGAAAATGGCCTTGGTAGAAGGCATAGTCATGATTATATTTGAAAAATTTAAAGAGTGAAAGATTTAAAATCTTACCAATTTTGATCTTCATATTTAATTGTTTAGTAACTTAAAATTATTTACTTATATTTCTTCTAGCTCATCTGAAACCGTTTTTTCCTTTTCATTTCAGGCTATAAATTATTTTTTCTTTGCTTTATAATCACATAATTTTGGTATTTTAAAATTTTATTTATGTTTGTTAACTCAAAATATATACTTTTAGAAAAAGTTAGGTCTGTGTCATGTAACATATAAAGCTATTTTATTTTGATGCCTTCATGTTTAATAGAAAAAGAGAAGAAATAAAAAGAGCTTTTGATGAGATTTTTAGCAAGGATGTGTATTTGAAGAAAAACATTAAATATTATTAATAAATTTATATTCTAAAGATGTAAAAAACTATAAAATATTGTAGAACAACTTGAAAGGGTTAGAGGGATGAAAAAGCATATATCACAATTTTATTTAAGTACTTTTAAAATGAAAAGAGATGATGAAGAAAAGAGGTTTAGAACATTCAAGGTCGATAATGTGTTTAGGCTGCAACACTGTCAAATGTATCATGGTTATAAGACTGAATCCAAGTAAATTACCTCTTAAAATGAAATGTCTATCAGAACATAAGTCTTTGATTTCTCTTGTGCTGCTAACATTTGAAAAAAGACAATATCAGATATAAGTGTTCACAGAAGATTTAATATTAAAAATGGAACTTACGTCTCTAAGTTGTCACCTTCAAGGACTGTCTGGACAGGCAAATAGCCAAGTCGAGGATGTTTAGCAAAGTATTTCTTTGATCTGAACTTGTTCTTCAACACCTTTGTGAAGTCTCGGACATCTTCCCCAGATGTTGTCTATGAGATTGAAAAAATTACACTTCTCATTAAAATCAAAGGAGACTACTCTCTACGATGAAATCACAGTAGATGTAAATGTATGTGATCAAATATCAACCATTTGGTAGTTTTGCAAACTGCTGGAATTACGCACAGTATCATGAAGACATAGGGCAACTGGACTCACTAAATATATATGGTGATCAGGTTACGATTTTTTTATTTTCTGTTGAAAATCATAAGTCGTCATTTCCCCAATATTTTATGACTTGAATGGAAAGGTAAAATTAGTTTTAGAAAAGTTATTGCTTGATTCCTGTCTCTAAAACAATTTGATGTAGTAGAGAGGTAGTAATATAAACTGAGTGACAAATATATTTGTTTACTCGGCTGTCCGCTCCCTATCCCCACCATCTTTTCTTTCACAAGCATGGCCAGGACTCATCCGAACTTGTTTTGCAAATTAAAACTTTAAAATATAACTATTTTTTAAAAACAACTACTCAGTCAGTCTTTACTCATCTATGCTACTTCTCAGACGCTTCCTATCGAAGTACGTTTGCTTCTGGTAAATGATTAGGGGAGCTTTTGATCTTACTGTAGTCTTGCAATGAAGAAAGGCCTGGATAACCCCAAAGCTAGTTATAATCTAAAATTCATCATTAACATTCACATTATTAGAACAAATATTCCAGCAAAGACAGACCTGTGTAGTCATTAGGTCACAACTCCAGATTTACATTGTCAAAACTTTCTCTGCATAAATAAAAATAAACTGTAAGGATTTGAGGTTATACAGATACAGACCATCCTGAATGTAAAACAGGCATGCAGAAAAGACAAATTAAAAAAGAAATCTAGGCAACCTGGTGGAGGAAAAGTGTTGCTGGGAGAGTTGGTCTGTGGGTAGTAAGATTTTAACAGGAGAGATAAGCAGAATGAAGAAGAAAACTCATATGTGGACTATCTGGGACTGCGAATAAACCCAAAGGATATTATCATCAACTCTAGAGAATATTCACACCCTTTCTAGTGGGTACTACACTGCAGATAATTTAGTTTATAGATAGGTTTCTCCTGAATGTCTTGTAAAGAGGAAAAAGGGAATAAGCTTTTTATAATAGAAATGCCATAAGAAAATCCCTGTGTTAGGACGAGCATTTATGACCCAATTACTTCTGAGTCTGCTCTTAGCACATTGTTAATATACAGAGAAATACTCAATGAAGTAATGCACTCCAGCTTTAACTTGGACCATCTCCAAGCCTGGCAATGTAGAGGTTTTGATGTCCTAGGCCAGTGGTTTTCAAGTAGATCCAGATTTCCAATCTGCAGCCTGAGTTGAGTAGGCAGGAGAAAACGCCATGTGGGCAAGACACCACACACTTCACCCAGTATGTCTCAAGCCAGTGTGCATTGTACAATTCAGTAATTATTAGTATATTCAGAGTTGGACTAGTATTAGCATTATTTAATTGCATAATATTTTCATCACCTCCCCAAAAAAGAAACTCTATACCCACTACCCATCCCCCAGCCCCTGGCAAGCCCTAATCTACTTTCTATCTCTATGAATTGCTGTATTCTGGCCATTTCATACAAATGGATTCATATAATACGTGGCCTTTTAAGACTGGCTTCTCTCACTTGGCATAACGTTCTAGATTATTTACATTTGGGTTGCTACATGGACTCATACGAAGGAAAAAACTACAAATCATTCAAAAGTGTAAGTCTAATTCCACATCACACACTGCTTAGTTAAATACATCCAACACAGGGAATACAATGGGAAGTCAGACAGACAAAACACAGCTCCTCTCTATCCCTCCCACCACCACCGAAAACCAACAAACAAAAACCAACTATGTGCTGTCTCAAAAAGTTACAACAGAGGCTGAAATTTAATCATTTTAATAGCATATATATTTGTGTTTAAAATTAATGCGTATTCTCACAGAAAACTACTTTTTATTTTCTCAACAATTTTCATACTGAAGGAAAAAACTCCCACCAAAAACTGCAATTGAAAGGCATTAAATCACTAATGCCATAAACTTTATGTAATATTAAAAGAAAATGTGAAATGTGATTCATCCCATAGGAACTAGGGATTAGATTCAGAGTAGCAGAATGTAATTCTTCCATTGGGATACAGCCAAGAAAATGGATTAAGCTTACTTTTGCACCAAAAAATGTTAAAATATTTATACATAATTGGTCTAATTTGCTATCTAATGACAGTTCCTAATATTTCTCTATTTTATAATGCAGTGCTTTGGTTAAAAAAAAGAAAGAGAGAAAAAAGAAAAAGGACCACCCACCTAACATAATGAATATAATGAAATTCAACTCTATCTTCACATTAAATATAACACTTTGTTTATAGAAAGCAAATAACTATTGCTATTATGATAGGGAGATGAAAAGCAAAGGAACACCCATTACTGTCAAAATTATCCAACATTTTAAATGGCATATGCACTTCTGCAAAGATTAGGTTTTTGTTTGCTGCTGTAAGGTGGGCAACAAAAGATTCTGCGGATCCCATTATATGAACGAGGACAGTAAATGCTATCATAGACCTTGGGCCTCATAGATCATTTTCTTTCAATCTCATTTCACCACCATCCTGTAAAGCACATTATTATGAGTTATTTGACCTGAAAAGAAACTAACATTAGCCTTCAAGATTGCTAATCAAGGGGCTGGAGCCGTGGCTCAGCAGTTAAGGGAGCTTGTCTGGCATGCACGAGGACATGGGCTCAAATGTCAGAGCAATGAAAGCCACATGAAAAACTAAATAAAATTGATTCTGTCTTTCTCTCTCACTCACTGTCCCTCTCTTTCTCCTAAAAAAAATAAAAAAAGAATGCTAATCAAGTTCACTAAAGAGAAAACTGTTATGGCAGACATGGGCCTTTTTGTTATGCCAGCACTATATCACTTCTAGAAAAACAGAACCATTTTAAGCTTTGTAGGAGAAAGAGGCAATAGCCTTTAAATAAAGTATCTATTATTATATTCTAAGCTCTCCATTTTAAATAAAGTAGTGCTAACATGCCATTGGCTGAACTTTTAAAAATTTATATTGAAATGTCATTTTATAGATTTATATTACATGTATAAAATGTTCAACGCAACTACAATTACAGAGAATGCATATCTAAAAGTAAGAAGAAGAAGAAAAAGAAGAAAGAAAATGGTCAGCTATTCAGCCACCCAGAGATAACCACTCTTAAAATTTTGGTGACTGGACTGGTACATATTTTAATCTTCATTATTGTAAAATAAAGTAGAGACACATACCACAAATGTAAGGCTTCATAAATCATTATGTGGAGATACCATCTGATTCTGGTAATGGAGCTCTGCTGGATATTCTAGAAGCCTCTTCTATTTACAACTGTCTTCCCCCCATCATAATAAACATTACGTTCACTTTTATAAGTAATAAAATTTACAATAAATGCTTATTATAATAACTTGTTATAATAATTTGTTATTCTGAAAGTAGTTCTATCACTCCAACTTCTATCCCATATACGACAGTTTACTCTTGTGCATGTTAAAAAGTCCAGTACAGTTTAATTTTTGTTTTCAGTTTATAGGCTCCTCCTCCACACCTGCATTTTCTTAAAAATTTGCTTTTTGGGGCTGGAGCGGTGGCTTGGCGGTTATGGTGTTTGCTTGGCATGTGCAAGGATGCGGGTTCAAACCCTAGCATCATGTACACTACTAAGCATTGGGGCAACTAAAGTCACATGAAAAACTAAATAAAGTTGATTCTCTTTTTCTCGCCTCTCTCTCTGTCCCTCTCTCTCTCTTAAAAATAAAAAAAATAAAAATAAAAAAATAAAATTTGCCTTTTGGAAAACCCAGGCAAGTTGACATGTACAGTTTCCAGAGTCTGAATTTTGGAAAAATGTGCATTATTTTGGGTGCAATTCATCATGCTTCTCTGTCCTTTGGATATCCTGCAAATTAGCAGCTAGATCCAGAAAATGCATTACTTAGGTTTGACCTTTTGGTAAAGCAGTGGTAGTATTTGGTTTCCAATCATCCTTCAAAAGCAACCAATCCTTTTGTTTTTTAAAAAAATATCATTATGAACTCCCATTCTGACATATCTGATGGGTTTCAATATATTGCAATTTTAGCATTAATGAAACTCTCATTGTCCCATCTTTGGCTGGGACATCACTTGAAGGATGAGGTTTCAACATATGGCTTGGGGGAGAGGGGATACACACATTCAGTTCTTAGCAGCACTTGAGTGATTAGACTTCTGGGCCCTGCATCTTATTCCCCACTCTCTACCCTAGACCTCTTCCTTTCACCTCTGGTGCCTTGACCTGCTTAAGGTTGGCTCTATTCCCCAGCTCCTCCTCTACATGGGAAACTTCCTCCTCTACAAAAAAGCCCTGATGCTTTAGGTCCAAGAACTCATAGAGGGCCAGAGCATTCCAGGGATTTCACACCTTCAAATCCTGGGCTCTGGGTAAGCCCCTACCAGGTACAGCTTTGTTTTGGAACCAGTCCTTCCTGCTCTCCACAGAGTATCTGCTGGTTGTGGCTTATTGCCAACTGTTTTTATTTTGAAGATATCTCATCACCTAGTTGCAATGTAAACACTGTCTCTGGGTTTCGATTTTGCTGACTGGCTGCCCCATCTCTTTCTATGTAACCATTTCAATAAATGGGAGGAAAACCACCAAGGCACAAGAGACTGAAAAAGTCTGAAGCCACACTACCACCAACTGCCCCGTGGACTGATTTTAAACAAGCATACAAGAACTCACCTACACAAACAGGAGATGCCCTTCAAATTGCTAGTTTTGGAAAGCTGATGATAGTGAATCGCTCTGGACTACATTTTAGAACTGAACCCAGAGAGGTAAGTGCCCATGTGAAACTCAAATTGTCCTTTACTCCACTATACTGTAAGTAGCAGTAAAATAATGAAAACTTATCTGAATGACAGGAAGTAACTAGATCTTGACTTTTTTCCTAGCAGCTAATACAAATGAATGAATATGAAAAAGTGTTGCTGTATTATAAACTCTACTCTGAGATAAACCCATCCATGTAAGATTCAGTGAAAACACTAAAGAAAATCCTGCATAAGATGGAATCAGATGAATTTTTGCTCTTTAGGTTCTATTTTTACCAGCAATAACATCTACAACAACAAAAAAGGAGCATTCTAAATTGTCCTCCAACTGACTTCTTAACTGATGATTCCAGCACCATATATACAAATAAGTATCTAAGAAGCAAAGACTAGATGAAAAACTAAATAAAATTTTAAAAAGATGCAAACCCTTCATATGCAGCACAATTTCAAGTGACTCTTTTGCTTGAGTTTGTATACTTGCATATTAGGGCATGTGTATTACTCTGTATGTCAGTGTTCATATTTCAAATTGTATATTAGCTTAAATGCAGACACCTACGCATTATTAAACTTCAAAAACATTGATAAATGGCTGAAAGGCTTTTCCTTCTCTTTAATGTGAATCACAACCAGCAGCAAGGCTAAGGTCTAAAAGACTCTAGAATTCAGAAATGCTAACCCTGCACAGTATTCATAATCAAGTAGGTCCTTGAATAAATTGCTTTACTACTTCAGCTACTATTAAGTCCAAAGATCCAGAGAGCAGCACATATGAAAGGGGTTATTTACAACAATGCCAAAGAATCTCAAGGCCAAAACACGTGATTTCTAATTACTAATCAATTTAAACAAAACAACAACAAAAATTCACAAACAAACAAAAGCATACCTGCTTTAAATCTCCCAATAATTTTTTTTTTGTCAGTTCATGACTTGGAATGATGACATCATCTAGTTCCATAAGAAGTACTCCTAACATTAGATTTCTAACTATTAGCTACAAATATAAGTGACTTATATACTGAGGAAAGTAAGGGAGTACAGAGATGTAAATTAAGGTTATATAAAAACAGCACAGTTATTTGGCACATGTGAAGAATAATGAAACATTAGCATTGGATTCATGCATAAGTGCTAAAATCATTGTTAACAGCACACTCATTAGCAAGATTTACATCGTAAATATGGAAGCCAATCGTCCCCAGTGGTATATGTATACTCTAAATAGTACATTTCATTATCATAGAACTTATTCTAAAAACATTCTCAACAGTTTTTTTTTTAAAGTGCAAAACAACTTCTCGGTGTTTATTTAAGTTTCACTGATTTCACTAAGCTGAAATTCAAACACATTTGAATTCTATAGATAGATGAACTCAATAAGAGAGGCTCAGAGCCTTTCAGGTCTTAGGGGGAAACCAGGAAACCAAAAAATTAACATTAATAGAATCAAAAAGGGTCAAGAACAAGTAGGGCAATAATTCACCCAAAGTGAAATGAATTTTGTCCAAACTTCCCCTTAAAAACTAATGACACACTTTAAATGCACCAGACTTACTGGGAAAACTGTAAGGTAGACAAGAGCTGAAAAATCACTTTGGGATGCTGAGGTCAGAGAAATAGCAATGATGCTGCATTTTACATATTGGCCAATATCCCAAACCACATCTAAAGAAAGTTTGCCAAAAACAAACTCAACAAGGAATGAATGAGCAGTTTCTTAGGGTTGATTTTGGTAGCCTTGAAAATACACTTTCGCGGGCAGGAGTGAAAGAAGACAAAGCAGCACAACTGTTTCTAGCTTTTTCTGTCTGTTCTCTTTGTTTTTATTTACTTATTTTGTCAATGGCATATACTTAATAAAGAAATGGTATAATTTAATTTTTAAGCTAAAATTAAAACCTTTTCTAGTTTTCAGTAGATTATGATTTTTTCTAGTTATTAAAAACAGAAAATAATAAACTTTTGGTTTATTTTGCCATACATGGATCAAAGCAACAAGAATATGTTGGAACCTGTTGTTTTAAAGACAACATATACTTTCTTAAAGCTTCCAATCTGTTTTAAGTGGCATTACTGTCATAAATTACTTTCCACAGAGGTATATTTTTCATATCCTCACCTCTTCCCACCAAAATAAAATAAAACAACCAGCGGAAACCAGTCCTGTTCAGAGGCCAGAAAATAAGTGGGAAATTTACAGTGAATCCACCCTGACAACTAGAATGCTAGAAGTCGATGATGTTGCTGATTTTTCAAGCAATGAAATTTTGTAAATATTTCATTCTGTCATCCTGAACCAACATGTCCCTCAAACCGTCTTTCCATCCTAGCTAACTCTTCAGATCCTGATGTCCACATTACCAGTGGACAGAATACTCTCTCAATCCTCCCCATTTCTCATTTTCCTTACATGGGCTGGGCCAATGTTCTTCACCAGATGCACACAGCCTCCATCTGCCTACCTTTCTTTCCCCTTTATTGTGGTGTCTGCTTCTTACACATTCCCCTACATCTGGTTCGAATATGCTATTTCAACCTTTCTCCACAAATGAATCCTGATGATCCCATAATAATACCCATCCTCCTTACAGCTGCTGTTGTTGGCTTTACAATCTCTCCCTCACAGAAGCCAAAAAAAGGAACTTTAATTTCAATAGGGGTAACAGTGCACATTACCCCAAAATACGGCATTTGAGAAACCAGCAGAAGCAGGAAGGCTATTCTCTGACCTTCTCCTCTGAAGCTGGTCGTTAGACCTCCATTTGAGAGTTATCCTCCCTACGCCTGGAGGAAAGGAACATCCCTATCTCTTGCTATGGGATGAATGGTTGAATGTTTTCTCCAAAATTCATGTGTTAGAAACTTAATCCTCAGGGCAAGAGTTGAGAGGTAGGACCTTTCCAAGGTGATTAGGTCCGAGGGTTCTATGCTCATGGACAGATTAATGCTGTTCTGGCAGAAGAGCCTCAGTTACTATGGATAAAGGTGCCTGGGAAAGAAGAATGAGTATGGCCCCCTTCAGTACTTTCTCCCTGTCCCTCTCTTGCAAGTTATCTTGCCATGTGATCCCTTCCACCATGGGATGACACAGCTCAAAGGCTCTCACCAGATGTGGCCCCACCATCTGGGATCTCCCAGCCTCCAGAACCATGAGACAATTAAGCTCTAGAATTCATAAACTACTTAATCTATAGTAGTCTGCCGTAGCAGAGGAAAACTGACTTCAACCTCGCCAAAGACACAAAGATGCAGAGCACAAGCTGAACAAAGAGGCCTTGTTGAACTCAGCCTGGTTTATTACCACTAGGTCATATCCCTCTGTTCAACCATAATTCATCATGACTGTCCCTCTTCATCAAGCGTAGCATGAAAACACACAGGATTCCCTATTTCTTTGGGTCTTTATTTCCTTACAAAGTTCCTGTGCAGGTAAAGCTTTTATTAAATAAATCTGTATGCTGTTAACTTGTTCCTCTGTCTTCTGTTTTAGGGGCCTTGGCTATGATCCTTAGATGAGAAGAAAGGATTTTTTTCTCTCACCTACACAGCATTTCCCCCTTAGCCTCACCTGCTAACACCAATGTGCCTTTGCATTCCTTTTTATAGTACAAGGCCATACAGGCAGCTATTGCTTGTCATTTCTAGAGATGTAGTGACAACCTCTGAAATGCCATCTCATCTTTGAAACCTGCTTTGTCTCACTTTAGTCACATTTAGAGGTACAGCTACACCTCACATCTCATCATAACCCAAAACATCTTCAGGTCCAAAATCTCTAACTTGGAAAAAACGTTTCCTGACTAGAGTGTTCCGAGCCTTCCTCCCACGTCTTTATGTGAATAAACCTCTTTCCCCATAATTTTGATCTCTAGCCCCTGGATTCCCTGTCAGATTTCTGCAACATGAGGAGAGCCCATCAACCACAACACCATTAGTACTTCTGAATTTTTCACTCTCTTGGTTTTCACCTAAATCTACCATCTTTTAATTCTAAAGATGCTGAGCAATGATGGAGTCACAAACTATAAATTCTTGCTCATTAACCTCAGCTGCACTCTTGTGGCAATGTAACAATCTTTGCTCTTCTCTTGGTGATTCACAATTGACCCTAGCAGCAGTTCCAAATGTTTCCCATTCTCCTCAGCATTTAAACCTATCCAAATCTCTCACTCTCAGCAACCGCAGGAACTCTTAAAAAGCACATGTGAAATTCATATTCTCTCTCTCCAACTCAAAGAAGTTTTATCACTGGTACAGCCATTATGGAACATTGTCTGGAAGTTATTTTAAAAATTAAAAATAGAAATGCCAAAAATCTAGCAGTCCTACTTCTCAGGACACACCCAAAGAAAATAAAATCAGTATCTCAGAGAGACATGTGTGCCCTCATGTTCATGGCAGCATCATTCACAACGGTCAAGATATGGAGTCAACCTATAAAAGACGAACAGAGAAAAATGTCACATGCACACATGTGCCTGTGTGCGTACACACACACAAAGGAGTATTATTATTGAACCTTAAAAAAGAAGGAAATTCTTCCATTTGTAATAACATAGATGAAACTGAAGAACATTACACTAACTGCAATAACCCAGACATAGAAAGACAAATATTACATGACCTTCCTTATATGTTGAATCTTAAAAAAGTCAACTTTGTAGGAGACAGTGGAATGTTGATTATGAGATCATAGAGAGAAAGGTTTAGAAATGGAAAAATACTTAGACTTTCAGTTGCAACATAAGTAAATTCTGGAGGGCTCATGTATAGCACAGTGGCTATAGTTAAGAATACACTGGATACTTTAAATTTATTAAGGAATTTGCTAAAAAGTTTAAGTGCCCTAACAACATATGAAAATGTGTCTAATTTGAAATAAATTTTGATTATTTATCACAAACATGATTTTAAAGAAGATTCAATTAGGGTAATTTTCACTATGCAATTAAATTCAGGAACTCTTATTCCAATAAAAAAGAAACTTAAGACCTGAATATCATTATTGCAAAATGTAGCTGTTTTTAAAAATAAATGACAATCCCTGAATTTATACACAGTGTACAAGTTATAAAAGGAAACCTTTGACCACTACCTTGATCCATAAATTTAACTATTCTAAAAAATATTAAATAATTCTGTTTAATGTCTCCATATAGAGGCTTTTTCTCTCCATTATATTTTCTTTATAACTCTAGTACCCAGAAACATATCTAGACTATGGTCTGAATGTGTCTCCCTGAAGTTCATGTGTTAGAAACTTAATCTCCAATGCAGTAGCATTGAGAAGTGGGAGCTTTAAGCATGGCTTAGCTCATGGGAGCTGGTCATCAAGGGAGCGGGATCCTGATGAAAGGGTAAGGTTGGCTCCCTTCCTGTTCCTACCCCTTCCGCTTTCCACAGTGGGATGATAAAACAAGAAGGCCCTTGCACCTCAACCTTTAACTTCCCAGCCTCTAGAACCATTAATCAAATTTGTTTCCTCTTTATTATAAATTCCCCTATCTATGGTGTTGTGTTACAGTAGCGCGTAGCAGACTAAGACAGTCTGCATGTTGAATGTTCCCCAAAGGTCCATGTGTGAGGACCAGGCTTGGTTGTCAGGGAGGCATCATTGGAAGGTGGTGATGCCTTCAGAACGTAGGACCTGGTAGGAGGTTCTTAGGTCACTTGGGTGTGCCCTCAAAGGGCATTATGGAACCTGGTCTTTTCCTCTTTTTCTCTGCTTTCAGGCCAATGATAAAAGTGGTTTTATTCTTCATTGGCACCTCAAGATGCTGCCCTAAGCCCAGAGGAGGTTGGGAAGATATCACCTGCCAAGTAAGAGTTAAGCTGTTTTTGTGAAAAGGTGGCATTTGGATGAAGGAAAAAAGAACAGTGACAGACATTAGATATAATCTATGTCATGCTGTCTCTTGAAGACAATCTTTTATTAAGGCTAATGAAAAAAAATTTTTTTTAAAAGAAAGAAGGACAGTGAGAGAGAGGGGCGGGGAGAGAAACAACTTTATTTAGTTTTTCATGTGGCCTTTTGTTGCTACAACACTCAGTTGTGTACGTGGTGCTGGGGTTCGAACTCAGGTCCTCGTGCATGCTAGGGAAGTGCCAGAACCGCTGAGCCACGGCTCCAGCCCCTAATGAAAATTATTAATGTACAAATTTGGATTACAGAATGATGGGGGGAAATAAGAGTTAAAAAAGTAATTTCCTACAGCAAGAAAAAAATCCACTCCATTTCCTCATATAAATGTTTTATTATCAATATCATAAAACACCTCCATGAATCCTGATAGGTAATTCATACACCATTAGTCTTCCTATGTCTAAATACAAACATTGCCACAAATAATAAACTGAAATGCTGGTAAAATACTTTAGAAGTTATGTGGGTTTAAAATAAGGCTTATAAACTGCAGAAACTTTTTAACAATAGAAGCAATGAGAGGGTGCTAGAAAAGAACCTTGGAGAAAAAAGAGATCAAGTCAGTGATGTTACTGGAGCAATTCCTTAACCCAAAGTGGGGACAAGCTGTGAGAAATGCATATAGATCCTTATGGAAAGGTCAGATTCATTTAGCACTCAAGCACTGCTTATTATCACTTTCCTGAACAGATAAATTCACATTTGAGTTCATTTTCTAAAGCAGACATGAAATGAGATCAGTTTGGTAAAAGACAGATGAACCGTAACTACAGCTTACTCAAAAGAGGAGAGAAAAAAATTCAAAGAATGTGAGTGAAAAAATAAACTTTGGGAAGCAAGAGTATGCCTTTCAAAGACTCTGTTTACATATATTTCTAGTTATTTTATAAAAAGGTGTAGGGTCAGGAGCTGGGTATTGCTCAGTGATAGAGCATTTGTCTAGCAAGGGTGGGACCCTGAGTTGCATCCCCTGCACCATATAGAAAAAAAATGTGAAATGATAAAATGCAGAATAACCTGAAATAGAGATGAAGTGTAACTACATCTGCTCAAAAGGGAGCAAAGGAGCTCCCAAAGCAGGTCTTGGAAAAGAAAATTACCCCTTTATGTTCTAGGATAAGCTATAGTCTCAGAAATGGTAACAGTGAATTTGCAAGGGCTGTTTAACAGGAAGAATTTAGAGTAACTTACAGATTTATTTTTTAATTTGGTACTCAGAGAGTGAAATTCATGTGTATATTAGTGATTCTCAATCATACTCCACTGGCCAATGACTATAGAAGAAATATTGATTTCAAATTGTCTGGGTATGTTATAAAATCATTAGAAAAAAACTAAGACTAAGAGATACAGTAATTTTACATATATTTACTATAACCACATATGTTTACTTTTATATATTCAAATTTGACATTATCTCTTTATAATCAGCATCCTTAATTTCCAGTTATCATGTAAATGTTAATATTAGATTAACTCCTAATCCAAATTCCTTGTAACGATCCAAAGAGTTCTACATAATCTAACACCTCCCTTAATCTTTAATCCTACATCCTAGGGCTTTCCCTTTTGTAAAGGGTAAAATTCACTCTTTGTGAAGTTCTTCCAAAACAGACATCACAGACATGTGACCTGTGCAGCAGAACAGGGCCCCTTGCCCAAGAGAACTCTGAGCTGGGCTTCATGCTCTGTTGCTGCCATCTTGAAATACCATTTTCATTTTGCACTGGGGACTTAAATTATGTAGCCTGTGCTACCTGTCATGTTCTGCTTGTGGGACAGGTTCTTTCTGTATCCCTATCACACCAAACTTCTCCCCATCTCCAGAGCACTGTGAGTGCTGTTTTTTTTTTTTCTGAAACACCTTCCAATCATTCTTTATATAGCAGTTGATCCTCTCCACCTTCAGTCTCCACACAAACATTAACTTCTCAGATGACCTTCCCAATTTCTTTAGCTGATATGCCTCCTCTAATCTTCTATCTTGTTATCCATTTCTAAGACACTATAACTCTAAAATCATCCTATTTCTGTGTAACTTTGTTCACTGTCACACACTTGCCCTCCTCCTAAACAGAGAGTAGGAGGATCAGTAATCTTATTTTTCAGGATAGTACACTGACAAATTATCAGAGCTGAGACTAGTGACACAGATCTTTTCCTTGACCAAACTATACTCATGCTGCTCTGAGTCCTCTGCTTAAACAAACACTTGGCCTATAAAAATTGTAGCTGTGCAACATATATTTTTCAACCAATCCCTCCAATCCCACACTCTTAATTTTAAAAGACTTGAAACCTTAGCATAATTTCTGACAATTCTAGGCTTCATCCTTAGGATGACCCCACCACCCCAACCTGACTTAAACTTAAAGTGCCAAAAGAATTTGCTATTTGTTCTAGCCAAAAGCTAAGAGTGTCCCCTGACCATTTCAAGAGCATTTAATAAAAAGGGCTTACCATTTTGAACCCTTCCCCTTTTGAGAGGTATATGTATCTCCCACAACTCAGAAATATCTTTCTCAAGGACCTGAAAGTCCTTGAAATGCAACCATTGAGAAGGATAGGACCTCTGTCTCCCAGCCTCTGTCAAAGGACAGAAGCCTTTTTGACAATCTCTGGCTAGTAGATACAGCCAGTCTCAGGGCATTTACACTGAGCAAGCCTTCGTCAATTTTCACGTCACCGACAGTGAACTCTCTCTTCATTCTTTTGTTAACACACCCCGTCAGCTGAGGACAAATGCATGCATGCACACACACCTCACACTCACTCATGTGAAGTCCATATATTAATAAAATCTCAACACAGTAACTACTGTCTAGTTTTAACTCTGATAACAGTGCCTGACACACAGTAAGTACTGCATATTAATTTGTTGAGTGAATAAATAAACTAATAATAGTGATAAATGCTGTGTCTTGGGAGGAATTCTTTTTTTCCTGGTTAAGGTTATGCATCACGGGTATTTCACCCACTAAAATACAGCAACATTTTCTAGAGATTTCCTCTCCACACTTACAGTCCCTATTGATATGAGACAGTGGGGGAATTATATCGGTTTCTTTTATAAGTATTATTGCCTTTCTGTACTTTTATGATCCAAATAGTAACTTAATTTCCTAAACCAAAGAAAACATACAACTCTATGAATAAATTTTGGCACAATTTGGAAGGAAGTAAAAGAATAGCTATTGACAGAAAGTGAGATAATTTCAGAAAAAGATAGCTTTGGATCTCAGAAACAATAACCAGCATCCCGTGCTAGCAGAGCTATATTAAATTAACAAGTAGGATAATGTTAAGGTCAGCAGATCTCTTTTGGAAAATAACTAAGCATCAAGTATTCTGATCATAAAAACACTCATATTCATTGACAGATCATCTACTTCTAGTGCGTTATTCAATGGAACTATAATTTATGTAATATATGGAAAATGCAATCTTCAAAATGACATTTATAAGTGTTGTTCATAATACCAGGAAACTGAAAATAAACTAAACGTCTAAATTTAAGGGATCAGTTAGGTAAATTATAGTAATTCGTTCAATTAAATATTTTGTGATGGGAAAATTATGCTTTATAACACAGCAGGAGCACAGGTAGCACACATAATGTCCAGTATTTTTAATCAGGATAAAAAATACATAAATGTGAAAATAAAAGCTTAACAAAATCAGAGCCTGAAAAAATATTAGAGTCTGGTTTACACAGGAGCTAGTCTGAAAAGGATATTTTGAATGTATCCATTTTCTATATTACTGCTAAAGAAAACATAATGCTTAACTACGAAAAATTTTAAATATGTCTAAAAGAATCATAATTTTCATCATATATCATTTCAATGAAGGCAAAATTAGTTTTTCTAAGAAAGGTATACTGTCTCTCATTAATTAATCCAATATAGTTGAACTTACTTAAAAGTAAACAAAACTAGGGGTAAGCAATCCTAAAAGAGACTTTTGTCCCAAAAGGGTTAAGTCTAAGTAAGCCAAATAAAGTTGCAGACACTACTAAATTCTAAAGCAATGCATTTAAAATTAAAAAAGCCCAGCTCAGTACTCACAGGTATACAATATTCCACCATTGGGTAATGTAATTTGTGCCCTTTTGCTGTTCGACCAGAAAAAAAGCAGCTCTGGCAGACATCATAGTTAAAATGCTTTAGGCTTCTATACCTAGAGAGTAAAAAAAGAAAATCCATTGGCTTGCATTCCTATTATTTAGTCCAAACCCATCATATGTAGTATGGAATTTCATTAATCCAAATCACTAAGGAAATAAAAGGTAGATTTGTGACATACACAAAATTTGTTTAGTGTCTCAGCTTCAAATTAAGACAAAGAGAAAACCAAATTTCCAGTGGGAGGAAAAATAAATGTTTGGATTTTAAGTCTCTAAAACATATTTCCATATGTTTAGACATGATGAGGAGACAAATACGCGTGTCAGGAGAATTTCTGGGATGTTTGAATATGAATAAAAATAATAGAGAAGAGGGGTTGGGGATTTAGCTCAGTGGCAGAGCGCTTGCCTAGCTTGCGCAAGGCCCGGAGTTTGGTCCTTAGCCCTGAAAAAAAAAAAAAAAAAATAGAGAAGAAAAGAGAGCTATGACAATTAGCTCAACACATCAATTTTTAAAATATCAATTATATAATCAATAAGACACGAATCTTAAACTACTTTCACAAAAGTATTGTTTTTGACAATCAGCATTTTGATATTTGGTTTAAACAATTCAGGAGGGGCTGGCGCAGTGGCTCAGTGGTTGTAGCACTTGCCTGGCATACATGAGGATGCCGGTTAAAACCAAGGCACCACGTACACAACGAATTGTCAGAGCAACGAAAGCCACATGAAAAACTAAATAAATTGATTCTCTCTTTCTCTCTCACTATCCCTCTCCCCCCCTTTAAAAAAAATCCAACAAATTATTAGGAAAAAAATTAAAAAGCAAGACATGTCCTATAACAAACAGTAAATGAAATAAAACCTTAACACACACACATTCTTGAAATGAAATATTGTTTTTAAATCTCTCACATAAACATAACACTCTATGCTAACTTCCATTTGCAGAATCTTATTTTGAAAAGCGAAACTCTAGCCAGGCATGGCAGTACAGCCTATAACCCCAGGGGGGCAGGAGGCCAGGCAGGAGAATCACAGTTGAAAGTCAGCCTCAGCGACTTAGTGAGGCTCTGAGCAACTAAGTGAGACACTGTCTCAAAACAAAACCAAAAAGGGCTGGAGATGTAGCACCTCTGGGTTCAACCCTAGTACCAGAGCGGGAGTTATGAGACTCTATATATTAAATTGGTATAGATCTGAGTGGAAAACATCTTCCAAATCTTCCACACTGGTAGCATGGCTGGGGGATTAAGAGAATAAACAATATTTGTATCTATAGAAAAAAAATTTAGATGATCATACTAAAAATGGAAACAAAATGTAAAGGTTAATATTATCAACTGTTTTGTGCTGAGCAGCTTCTATATGACCTACAAAAACACTTGTAAGCGGATTTAAAGAAAACCAAATCCTGTCTATACTACAGTCAGCTTACTTTGTCAAGACATCTACCAGGTCTGAAACAGCATTTATACTAACAAAATTTTTTGACCTATAAGCACAGTAGGACAAATGACTGATGTCTCTTTCAAGTGCAGCTGTCTTATGGCTGATAGCCATTCTCTCATCAAAGGCAGCCCTCGTATCATCAGCCCATTTTAGCAATGCACCCTGCTAAAAGACCATTCAGTCCCTTGCTGGTGGTAGTAACCAGCACAATGCATGTTGAAGTCACTGCAAGGGACTAACTCAGTTGGGAAGAGGAAGGCTCCCTGTCCTTGCTGATGATGGCCTGCTAGCTAGAAGAGCCATTTTGTTTGTGTGAAGTAACCATGGAAACGGAAGTAACATGTTAGATGACTGAGCATACAGTACTAGGGATCCAGGTGACCATGGAGCAAGGAGAAGAGTCTTGGGTTACGTACCTCTGCATTTTTCTACATGAAAGCAACTGAACTTCCAATCTATTTATGCTGCCTATTAAGCAGCTCTATGTGATTCTTACTGAAATAACTCTCAGCTTAGCAAACATCTTGTAGCTCCAAGATGGTAAAATTTAATTTGGAAGTAATTAGTGAAAACTTCTAGCAGAATTTTCTAAAGTTCAAAAGATGTGTATACACCGGGCATGGGGAGGGAGAAAAAATATGTGCATATTTATACACACACACACACACTCTCTCTCTCTCTCTCTCACACACGTGGAAAGAGACAGTAGGAGCTTGGTAGAGACGGCATGGACGAAGTTAAGTTTATTCTGCAATGCACATACTCCTCTGTATTTCTTTTCTTTTTTTACTGGGGATTGTATGCCAGGGATTGAACCCAGGGGCGCTTAACCAATAAGCCACATCCCTAGCCCTCTGTATCTTTAGTTCTGTACCCAGCTTTGCATTCTTCCTTTTAGCCTTGGAGAAAAAGGTATATTTTTACTACTAACATCGAATCAGACCTATTCTCTCTTGGCCCCATTTTCCTACTGGAGTTGTCCTTACATGTACTCCCTCCATGTATAATCTCTGTGTAATAACTAAATCGCCATTAGTTTCATATTTCTCCTTTCTTTCAGAAATGAAATTTTGTAGCGGTACCCTATTCTCAACATGGAAAGCTGGGAAAATACACAAGTAAAGGGATGAAAACAACATATATCACCTATCATCGTACTGTTTCAATATTTTGACATGGTTTCCTCAAGTTGGATTTCTTCAACAAGGTGTTTGCATCCCAATCAGTAATTTGACCACTACTTCTCAGTTAGTATTTGAGCCTTGCTTCCTGCTTACTATATCTCTTTCTATTAGGACTATATATTTACAATCAGCCATGCAATTACCCTATATGAACATTTCTGTGACCTAAGTATTCATAGAAACCTCTGGTTCTGGACCAACGCAGTAAAAATTGCAATAACAGTAGTAATAATAAAATAAGTGCAAGTAATGGTTACTAGAAGGGACGCCAGCTTTAGGTAAGTGGAATATGTTGAGTACCCCATACACTTCAGAGGCGACCCGCAAATATGAATAATGTAGAAGGGTGAGGAACATGCCATGGAGACTACATGCACCGAAAACTGTTGAACGCCAGCACTGAGGTGCGTCTTACCTGAATCCCACAATCGGACACTCTTTACAGATGTTGCACTTGGCCTGGTGTTTTGCAGTCTCTGCTGCTGCCACTCGATGCAAAACAGGTAGCCAAACCATGGACTGTGGCTCCAACCGCATCCAATCTATAAACTCTTTCACACCTATCTCAGGCTTGTTGTTATTCTGGTGAAGAAGCAGATACATTAAAAGTGAGGGGCTGGGAGTGTGGCTCAGTGGTAGAGCACTTGTCTGGCATTCACAAGGCCCAGCACTGCAAAGAACAGAAAGAAGAGTGAAGAACATTTCTTCATATAAGCTGCTCTAAGTGTTACTGCTACATAATCCTCTGAAAATCTGTGCAGAATTGAGAGAGAAGTTTTCCAGGTCAGAAATATCATAAAAGCTTTAAGGTTTTTCAAGGTAAGAAAACTGTAGAATTTATAAATGGAAAAAAGTAGAAATTGTCATATAGGCAGAAAAAAAATCCTAATTCTTTAATACATAGATTTAAAGGGAGGGGGAAACCAAAATCAAGGTCGGACAGTTCTAGGTGATCTTTTCACATAAATACTTTCATTCTATAAAATCTATTTATCTAAGG
>PVKS010011055.1:0-36943 GCA_004027875.1 Aplodontia rufa
AAAAAAAAAAAGAATTAATGAAACAAAGAGCTAGTTCTTCGAAAAAGTAAATAAAATTGACAGATCCCTAGCTAATCTCACTGAAAGAAGGGGAGAATTGAACCAAATCAACAAAACACCAATGAAAAGCAAGTGATCACCACTGAGCCTATGGAAATCAAGTGGATTATCAGAACATATTTTGAAAAACTATACTCCTCTAAGTTAGAAATCTGGAAAACACTGACAAATTTCTGGATGCATACAACATCCCCAAATCGACTCAGGATAAAATTGAAATCCTAAACAGCCCAGTTACAAGCACTGAAATCCATATAGCAATTACAAGCCTTCCAAAGAAGAAAAGCCTAGAACCTGATAGATTCCCCGCTAAGTTTTAGCACACCTGTGCGGAGGAGATAACACCTCTCCTTATTAAGCTATTCCAAGAAATTGAAAAGGAAGCAACTCTCCCAAACACTTTTTATGAGGCAACGATAACTCTGATACCAAAACCCAAGAAAGACACATCCAAAAAAAAAAAATTACAGACCAATATACCTCATGAACACTGATGGAAAAATCCTTTAAAAAGTTGTAGCAAACAGCATTCAAAAACACATCAAGAAGGGGCTGGAGTGGTGGCTCAGTGGTAACGGCACTTGCCTGGCATGCGCAGGTACACGGGTTCAAACCCCAGCACCACGTACACAACTGAGTGTTGGAGCAACTAAAGCCACGTGAAAAGCTAAATAAAGTTGTTTCTCTCTTTCTCTCTCTCACTGTCCCTCTCTCTTTAAAAAAAATAAAAAAAAAAGGCTAGTGAAATAGATTTCCTTCAACTACTTCAATAAAAACAACATACAGCCACAAATTGAATGCAAAAGCAAATAAGAGAATCCAGTGTCTTTTATTAGATTCACTCTTAAGGAAATTTGAGAAAATGTAAAAGAGCACCATTATTCTTAATAATTCCATTTTGTTTGGGTAATTAGAGTTATTTTTATAAAATATATGCTACTTTATTAACATGTATAAGATATGTTGTTGTTATTTTAAAACAAATTAATGATAAATTTATATATTTTACCAGATTAAAAAACAAATAAAATTGATTCTCTTTCTCTAAATCTTTTTTAAAAAGTATATATAAATTTATTTTTTGTTTGTTTTAAGTACAGATAAATAGAACTCCAAATTAAAAGCACAACAATTTTTAGCCAGATGTGGTGCTGTATGCCTGTAAACCTAGCAATAGTGGAGGTTGAAACATGAGGATCACAAGCCTAAGGCCAGCCTCAGCAATTTAGTGAGGCCCTAAGCGACTTAGTGAGACCCTGCCTCAAAATAAAAAATAAAAGGGCAGGTGCTGGAGCAGTGGCTCAGTGGTTTCGGCGCTTGCCTGGCAAGCACGAGGACCCGGGTTCAAACCCCAGCACCACATACACAACTGAGTGTTGGAGCAACGAAGGCCATGTGAAAAACTAAAATAAAGTTGTTTCTCTCACTATCCCTCTCTCTTTAAAAAAAAATAAATAAATAAAAGGGCAGGGGATGTGGCTCAGTGGTGGAGCATCTCTGGGTTCAATCCCCAGTACCACTAAAAAAATAAAATAAAAATAAAAAAGTGTCCCAGAAGGAGTTGTTTTAGAATGATCTACTATTTTTTGTTCAGTGAAAATCTGTACGTGGCCATTCTTAATTATGTAAATATGTAAAGAGGAGGCACCTACTGCTTGGGCAGAAAGTTTAAGAGGACCTTTTCCAACCTGACAAAACCTGTCCTTCAAAGCTTGGTATACAGCGGAAATCACCGGGACTAAAATCTACAAGAAGGATCACATGAAAAAAGCAATGGAACTTGGCCCCTTCTGTCTTTTTTTTTTTTTTTTTATTAGGGAATTGAGTTATTGTACAATCATAAATGCATATAAAGTAACAATATGATGTGCATATGTTCTTTTAAAAGAGAGAAAGAGAGAGTGACAGTGAGAGAGAGAAAGAGAAAAACAATTTTTATTTAATTTTTCATGTGACTTTTGTTGCTCCGAGACTTTGTTGTGTACATGGTGCTGGGGTTTGAACACACATACTTGCGCATGGTGGGCAAGCACTGTAACTGCTGAACCACAGCTCCAGACCTGGCATATGTTCTTAAACCAGAATATTTCACCCCTACAAGCAATATAAATGCTTAGATTGTGAAATTTCCAGAATTAAATGATTGCATAAGTATTATTGGATTCTCAGGAGGGTGAAGAGTTTGCTACATTATTGATTGTCTCCCTCAATCCCATCCTATTCTCCCTCCCTCATCTGTCCCCTCCCCCACCTCCCAACAGATCTATGGTTGTCCTAGATTATGTGTTTTATAGGCCTTTGCTAGGTCTAATACATGAGTTTGACTACCTTTCACCCAAGCCTATGTTTAGCTCCAGCCTCCACAAATGAGTGAAAACATTCAGCCCTTGACTCTCTGGTTTGGCTAACTTTGCTCAGCATGATTTCTTCCATTGACAACCATGTACCTTCAAAGGCTGCAATTTCGTTGTTTCTAATTGCTGAGAATTCCATTGTATATATATACATCACAGCTTTGGGATCCATTCATCCAGTGAAGGGGCCCCTTCTCTTTGAGATCCAGTGTCCTTGCAGCCACTCTAAAGTCTTCAGAACAAAGAAGATCAAAGGCCACAAAGTGGGGAACTCCCCACTAGACTCACAGCCACGAAGGCCACAGAGGAGGAATAGCTTCTACAGGGTGTGAAATGGGGGATGGCAAACCTCTCTGGATCCACCTACCTTGTCCCAGTGGTGGTCAGTTCCTGGGAATAATAGCTGCACATGAAAGCAAACTATTCTGGGGCTGGAGCAGTGGCTCCAAGATTACAGTGCTTGCCTGGCATGTGCAAGTACACAGGTTCAAACCCCAGCACCCATGTGCACAACCAAGTGTCAGAGCAACAAAAGCCATGTGAAAAACTCAATAAAAATTGATTCCCTGTCTCTCTCTCTCACACACACACTGTACTTCTCTCTTTAAAAAAAAAAAAAGCAAACTATTCTTTGGGAGCCCACATGTGGGCATCTGGACTAGCAGGGGCACCTTTGCCATAAAGCCCGACCTGGGCTGAGCCACTCTTCAGTGGTGCCATCACAAGGCAATGACCTAAGGAGTGCAGTTCTACACCAAGGCCCAGTGAGGAACCAAATAATTCTCCAACTTTTCTTTTTGTCTGGTTTTTTTTTTGTTGTTGTTCTTTGTACCAGGGATTAAAGCCAGGACCACTTAACCACTGAGCCCATCCCCCATCCTTTTCTTATTCTTTATTTTGAGATAGGGTCTTGCTAAGTTGTCTAGGGCCTAACTAAGTTGCTGAGACTGCCTCTGAGCTTGCGATCCTCCTGCCTCAGCTTCCCAAGCCACTGGGATTACAGGCCTGCACCACCACACCTGGCTCTTTTCCTAATGTTTAAAAACAGAATTTATCCCCCTTCATTTTTTTTTTCTATTGGGAATTACACATGCTAGGCAAACACCAAGCACTGTATCACTGAGCTATATCCCTGGTCTAGAACTTATCCCTTTGGACTGAATAAGTCCTCAATTGATTAATAGAAAGGATAAGGGCTGGGTGTAACTCAGTGGCAGAGCATTTGCCGAACATGTGCAGAGCCCTGGGTTCAATCCCTAGCACTGAAAGAAAGAAAAATAGAAAGGATAAAAAGGGAGATGTCTGTATTTGCATAGTAAACTGACAAATAGTGGAAGTTGTACAGAATGCTATGTTAGGAAGCAGTGAACAAGATAGAATCCCTGGCCTCGAAAAACTTACTGCTGCCAGAAAGGAACAAGCAAACAGACATTGATGTACTATAGTGATAATTCTATATCAGGAATAAGGACAGAGTGCTATGGGAACAGAGAAATATCCAACCAAGTCTACAAAAGATATAGAAATAGACTCCCAAACTACATTAACCAGGACATATATTTCCAGCTAGTAAAACAACCCCTAGATGCCAGTGATTTAACACAATAAATATTTATATTTTTGTTCAGCTCCAACAGCTCTAGGTCCTCCAAAAGTGTCTCAGGGACCCAAGCTGCTTCTATCTTGCATCCATACCAGCTCATAGCTTCAAAGCTGCAACTTCCAACTGGCATAGAGGTGAAGGGTGGGACAGGGACATTGGGAACATCACTTCAGATAGTCAACAACTTGGGCCTGGAAGTAGCACAAACAACTTTCATTTATATTCTGTTCTCCAGGACTAGCCACATGGTCCCACCCAGACACCAGAGAGATGGGTAATTTAAGTTTTTCTGAGTCCCACCAAAAAAAAGGTTTTGGTGTGTGTGTATATATATATATATATATATATATATATATATATATATATATATATATATATATCTTTTTTTTTAAAAAGAGAGAGGGACAGTGAGAGAGACAGAGAAAGAGGGAAACAGGCAAACGCCCAAACCACTGAGCCACGGCTCCAGCCCAACATAGCACTTTTTTAAAGAGAGAAGGACAGTGAGAGAGAGAGAAAGAGAGAGAGAGAGGATCAATTTTTATTGAGTTTTTCACATGGCTTTTGTTGCTCTGACACTTAGTTGTGTACGTGGTGCTGGGGTTTGAACTCGGGTCCATCATGCTTGCCAGGCAAGCGCCCAAACCACTGAGCCACGGCTCCAGCCCTATATAGCACTTTTTTAAAGAGAGGACAGTGAGAGAGAGAGAAAGAGAGAGAGAGAGAGAGAATCAATTTTTATTGAGTTTTTCACATGGCCCTCATTGCTCTGACACTTAGTTGTGAAAGTGGGTGCTGGGGTTTGAACCCGTGTACTGGTGCATGTCAGGCAAGCACAGTAACCACCCAGCCACCGTTCCAGCCCCTACATATAGCATTTTTCTGCCTCACAGAACAATTTTTCTTTTACTTTTTCTGTACCAAGGACTGAGCCCAAGGGTGCTTTACCACTGAGCTACAATCCAAGCCCTTTTCCTTTTAATTTTGAGATAGGATCTCACTAAGTTACCGAACAGCTTGCTAAGTTGCTGAGGCTGGCCTTGAACTTGTGATCATCCGGCCTCAGCCTACTGAGTCGCTGGGATTACAGGTGTGTGTCACCACACCGGGCTCTACAGAAGCAACTTCTAAGTTAAAAGATGAAGAGAATTACTGGGAAAAGGTGACAATAAAGTGGCAGGGCATTACATACGGAGGTTTTCCTTTTTTTATTTTTTTATTTTTTTTTCTTTTTTTGTTCTAGGGATTGAACCCAGAAGTGCTGTACTATTGAATCATATCGCTAGCCCTTTTTATTTTTATTTTACCATTTTGAGACAGGGTCTTGCTAAGATGCTGAGGTGGGCTTTGAACTTGTGATCCTACTTCCTTAGCTTCCTGAGTCACTGGGATTATACTCGTATGCCACAGCTCTGGCTCACAGCTCTGGGATTTTTTTTTTTTCCCCTTGTGCTGGGGATTGAGCCCAGGGCCACCTTATGAGCATACCAGGCAACCACTCTACTGCTGAGCTAGGTCCTCAGACCGAGGCCCAGGGCATTTTGAATAAAGAGCACTGAAAGTCTCAGAGGTAAAAGATGTTGGCCTGGCCTGGAGTCGAAGATGTTAGGGGAAGTGGTAATAAGCCAGGAGACTGAAGAGGCCCTGCCATAAACAATTCGCACTCTGTACACTACGGACTTCATCCTAAGAGCAATGGAGAGCCATTCCAGGGTTTCAAACAAGGGAATGACATGATCCTATTTGGGTCTCTCAGACATCATTCTGGCTGTAGTGGAGAAAGCAGATTGGGTAAAAGCAAGACCAAAAGTAGGGAAGCCAGTTAAGAAATAATTGCAGTAATCTGGAAGAGAATCTGATCCAGGGATGTTGCAAAGGGTGTGGGGAAGAGCAGAGGGATTTCAGAAGGAATTGGAGTCGTAACTGAGCATATTTGAAGATTGTTTGAATGAGAAGTGGAGAGATGAGGGGTGAGAGAGAGGGTGGAGATGGTGCCAATCACAGAGACAGAGAACTTAAAAAAGGAAAGAGCAATTTTAAGGAGAAATATGATATGCTTGTGGAACAGCCAAGCGAAGCCAGAAGGTATTTGAAAAACTGGGCCTAACGACAGATCTTAACTGGAGATGAAAGATGTGATAGTCATCAATATAGAGTTGAAGCTTGAGATTATAACTGTGGATTATCCAGGGAGAGTGTGAAGAGCAAGAATAGAAGCATGATTGCTAAGTGTTTAGCGTTCATCTCTCCAGCTAGGGAGGCCTGATTTGTAGCGTTTGCTGGTGTCTGTGGTGGGAACGCTCCCACCCATCTCAAACTACCAATGTGTCATCACTGAACACTGAGTTGTGAAGAGATGCACCCAGTTGGTCTTGGGAGCTGCTGTGAGCTGGCTTCAGCACCCCACTGAATAGAAGGGAGCCCCACATACAATCCTAGCATGAATATTTAAAAGATGGGCAGGACAAAAGAAATCCTGAAAGAACATCCTAGAAATCAGAGAAAGAAAGAATATGAAGGAGGAAATGCTTTTTTCACACCCTTCCCCCCAAAAATCAAATAAGATAAAAACCAAAAAGCATTTACTGGATTTACATCCAAGAGGTCATTAGTATCCGTAATGAGATCACTTTCAAGTGGCAAGAATACAGAGAGATGACAACGAATCTAGAAATAAATGTGAAGCCATCCTTTGGAAACTACAGGTAAAGATAATCCTTGGATTGGACACAAAGAATAGAAGACTGGATTCTATTATCCAACAGAAAATCAAGTTGGGGGCTGGGGATGTGGATTAGTGGTAAAGTGCTTGCCTAGCATTTACAAGGCCCAGAGTTCAATCCCCAGCACAGCAAGAAGAAAAAAAGAAACAAAAATCAAACTGGACCAATTTTTAGAACCATAATAGTACTGCTTCTTACTGCTCTCGATGCCACTACCCACATACACATAAATGCCTAGTTTTCTGTATTTCTGTGCCTCTCACAACAGACCTCAAACAAAATGGTACCATATTCTCAGGAAGCATGGATAAATGTATGGGGCATGTGCTGGATTGAGCTAGTCTCAGCTTGGTTAACTACAGCTCCCAGAATCCCCTTCCCTGTATGTCCCAAGTTAAAATTGGCCAAAAGAGGAACTTGAATAGCATGCAGGAGGCAGAAGTAAAGCAGCTGCCAGTGTCCCCGGGTGGTCTACAGTCAGATATGGTGGGCAGGCTCAGAGGTGCTTCATGAGTCCCAGCTGGTCAGCATTCTCTTTCACTCTGTATCCACCTCAGCTTCCCAGTCCTTGGCCCTCAGACCAATAGGAGCCCCTGGCAAACCATCAGGTATGTGGGTGCAGACCCACAGAGACAATAGCTTCTCAGAGACCAGTGAACTCTGCCTTCAGGGGTCCCCCTGGAGGGCCTGACTGTACTTGACCTCAAATTTCCCTGCAGCTCCAGACTGTCTACCCATTCCAGCGCCTTGAAAGGGAAGTACAACCACAACAAAAGCTAAAATATGTGGTCAGGGGGCTGGAGTGGTGGCTCAGCAGTTACGATGCTTGCCTGGCATGTGCAAAGATACAAGTTCAAACCCCAGTACCATGTACACAATGAAGTGTCAGAGCAATGAAGGACACATGTAAGACTAAATAAAATTGGGCTGGAGCCAGTTGAGGTGCTTGCCTGGCATGTCCAAGGTCGCGGGTTTGAACCCCAGCACCATGTACACAGCAAAGTGTCGGAGCAACAAAAACCAGAAGAAAAACTAAATAAAAATTGATTCATTCTCTCTCTCTCTGTCCCTCTCTCTCTCACACACACTGTTCCTCTCTCTTTAAAAAAAAAAAAAAAAAGAGGAACAAGGGGCTGGAGTGGTGGCTTGGCAGTTGGAGCACTTGCCTAGCATGCACAAGGACCCAGGTTCAAACCCCAGCAACACATACATAACCAAGTATCAGAGATACAAAAATCAGATGAAAAAATAAAGTTGATTCCCAATCTCTCCCTCTCCTTTTTATTTTTTCTTTTAAGAGAGAAGGACAGTGAGAGAAAGAGAGACAGAGATAATCAATTTTTATTGAGTTTTTCATATGGCTTTCGTTGCTCTCACATGGTATTGGGGTTTGAACCCGTGGACTTGCGCATGCCAGGCAAGCGCCGTAACCGCCAAGCCACTGCTCCAGCCCACAAATTAATGATTTTGATAAGCATATCAGCTGTAGACAGCCAGACATAAGTAAAGCAACCATTTGCATAGCTTTTACAGTGTATTAGAAGTAATCTAGAGAAGATTTAAATATGTGGTATAAACTGGGCATGGTGATGTATGCCTGTAGTCCCAGCTGCTTGGGAAGCTAAGGCAGAAAAATCATTTGAGCCCCAACTTTCAGGGTCAGCCTGGGCTACAAGCCCTATCCTACAATTAAAAAAAAAAGTACCTAGGAGGATATATGTAAATTTTTTTGCTTTTGTTTTTATTTTTTAAATCCCCGTTGGGGATTTAGCTCAGTGGCAGAGAGCTTGCCTAGCATGCACAAAGCCCTCAGTTGAGTTCAGTCCTCAACCCTGAAAAAAAAAACAAAAAAGAAAGAAAGAGAGGGGCTGGAGCGGTAGCTCAGTGGTTACAGCACTTGCCTGGCCATGTGGGAGGACGCAGGTTTGAACCCCAACACCAAGTACACAACAAAGTGTTGGAGTGTTGGAGCAACGAAAGCCACATGAAAAACTAAATAAAATTGATTCTCTTTCTCTCTCATTGTCCCTTTCTCTCTCTTAAGAAAAATAAAAGAGAATCCATTTTTTTTTTTAATCTAGCCTTTTTTTCCTCTAACACTTAGCTGTGCGTGTGGTGCTAGGATTCAAACTGGGTCCTTGTGCATGCCAGGAAAGCGCTCCAACCACTGAGCCAGTGCTCCAGCCCCAATATGTGTCGTTTTTGTTCAAATACTACACCATTTTATTTAAGCGACTTGAGTATCCACAGATTTTGGTATCCATGGAGGTAGGGGTGGGGGCAACCTAGAACAAATCCCCCTTGGATACCAAAGAACAATTGTATACTTTTTTTTTTCTGTGCTGCGGATCAAATAAAGAGCTATGCACCCACTAAGCAAGCACTCTGCAGCTAAGCTACATCCCCAGCCCTGTACACAATTTTTATTTTTAAATTTAAAAAGAATAATAATTTAGAGGAAACAAAATCCAGGACTTGCTATAATAGAAAATTAAACTGTTTCACATCCTTTGCTAACTGAGCCAGCAGAAAGTTCTCAGAGTGAGGAATGGCCTCAGGGTAAAAACCAAATCAAGGTTAAGCTATAAGACCCTTTGGCTAAGACTTTCGGAAACTTTAAAGGTGGTGCCTAGTAGACTCTCTTAGTGAGACTAATGGACTTCTAGGCAACATAAGGAAATGGTCCCAAAGAGGATTGAACCCCATATAACTATGACATAGAACACTTGCCTGGCATGCTCAAGGCACTGGATTCCATCTCCAGTACCACCAAATAATAATAAAAGTAATAATAATTGTGGATGTGATTTTTGTCTAATGGAATGGACAACAAATCTCATAACAGAATCTCACAGGTTTTCTAAGGAACTTATACCAGCTTGGACTAACAAAGACCAAGATTGTTCAAATTGCATAAAGACCTCTAGGCCCAAGTTTCTGTGGGGAGAAAGCAAGCTGAGGGCCTGGCATGGTGGCTCACGCCTGTAATCCCAGAGGCTCACAAGGCTGAGGCAGGAGGGTCACAAGTTCAAAGCCAGCCTCAGCAACTTAGCAAGACTCTGTCTCAAAATAAAAAATAAAAAGGACTGGGGATGTGGCTCAGTGTTTAAATGTCCTTGGGTTCAATCTTTGGTACCAGAATTTAAAAAGAAAGAAAGAAAGCTGAGGAATCTACCCGACCATAAACACAGATTTTTTTTTTTAATGGAAAAGAGGATAAATTAGAGCCCAAATCCCTAAGGGTGTAACTAATAGCCTCAAAGAAAAATGTACTATAGAGCCACCCTTACGGAGCAGATTCAGGCCCTAATTAGGAAACATACCCAGGGTTGGGGATTTAGCTCAGTGGCAGTGTTTGCCTAGCACGTGCAAGGCCTGGAGTTCAGTCCTCAGCCCTGGGAAAAAAAAGAAACATACCCTCCCCCACAGGAGGGGTGATCTGGCAACAAGTGCCTGGTTGGAGTTCAAAAGTGCTATGAACCAATGACTGCTGTGTACCTCCTATTGTCTTCCTCTACCTTGCCCTCCTCCTCCTCCTTCTTCCTCTTCTTCTTCCTTCTCTTCTTTTTTAAAATAGTAGTGTCCGGGCTGGAGCGGTGGCTCAGCATTTTCGGCGCTTGCCTGGCAAGCATGAGGACCCGGGTTCAAACCCCAGCACCACATACACAACTAAGTGTTGGAGCAACTGAGGCCATGTGAAAAACTAAATAAAGTTGTTTCTCTCTTTCTCTGTCTCTCTCACTGTCCCTCTCTCTTTCAAAAAAAAAAAAAAAAAAAAGTAGTGTCCCCTGTATATTGGGTTGGAAGAGAACAGATACATGCCTTTTCAGCTCACAGATCTTTGAAGAATAGTCATACCCAGGGGCTTGAGTAGTTGCTCAATGGTTACAGCACTTGCCTCATGTGCACAAGGATACAGGTTCAAATCCCAGCACCAGGTATACAACGAAGCGACAGAGCAATGAAAGCAAATTGAAAAAATAAATTAAATTGATTCTTTCTTTCTCTCTCTCTCTCTCTCTCTCTCTCACTGTCCATCTCTCTTTTTTAAAAAAAAAAAGATGAAATATGTAACTCTAAAATATTTACTTACTGGGCAGCCCAGAAATCAGTTCATTTCCTCTTATTGGGAAAATCTGTTTCCTTTGAGCACTTGCCCAGAATGAAGCACAAAATGAAGTACACTCATATCCAACCAGGTGCAGTGGCACAGGCTTGTAATCCCCGTGGCTCCAGAGGCTGAGGCAGGAGAATCCCAAGTTCAAAGCCAGCCTCAGCAATTTAGTGAAGCTCTAAGGAACTTGGTGAGACCCTGTCTCAAAATAAAATATAATAAGGTGGGGGGACCTGGTTATGGGCTCAGAGGTTAAGCACCTCTGGGTTCATTCCCCAGTACAAAAAATAAATAAATAAATAAAATAAAAGCATATCCACACATTCATACATTCATAAGACTAGGTTCAGTCTCCAATACTGACGGAGAAAAATAGCCATACCCAAGTGTTTCTCAAAGAATTAAAAATAGAATTACCATTTGTACTCATGCTTGGTGGCATATGCCTATAATCCCAGCAACTCAGAAGCATAAGGCAGGAGGATCACAAGTTCAAGGCCACCCTCAGCAACTGAGCAAGGCCCTAAGCAACTTAGCAAGACCCTGTCTCAAAACAAAAAATAAAAGGGGCTGGGGATGTAGCTCAGTGGCAAAGTGACCCTGGGTTCAATCCCCAGTACCAAAAAAAAAAAAAAAATTACCATGTTGGGGGACTGGAGCAGTGGCTTGGGCCGTTACTGAGTTTGACTGGCATATACAAGGACACAGGTTTGAACCCCAGCATCACATACATGATGAAGTGTCAGAGCAATGAAACCACATTAAAAAACTAAATAAAATGGATTCTCTCTTTCTCTCTCACTACCCCTCTCTCTTTTTAAAAAACAAAAAGAGTTGAAGTCCTTTTTTTCTACTCTTTGAATCTGGGCTTTGGCCAACTTGCACAGGTGATTAAGCAGAAGCTTGAGAAATGCATATGCACTGAGGCTTGCATTCCCTCACCACTGGGAATGTTGAAATCACCAAGTAAAGAGGTCCAGCATATTATTATCACTCAGGAAGCTGATGCAGGAGCATCCAGAGTTCAAAGTCAGCCTAGGCAACATTGCCCACTCCATAGCTTAGCAGCTAAAAAAGCAATGGCATGAGACTGGAGAAGTGGCTCAGCAGTTATGGCGCTTCCCTGGCATGAGCAAGGATCCGGGTTCAAACCCCAGTACCATGTACACAACTAAGTGCTGGAGCAATGAAAACCAGATAAAAGACTAAATAAAATTGATTCTCTTTCTCACTGTTCCTTTCTCTCTTTAAAAAAAAAAAAAAAAAGGCTTGCCCAGTATGCATGAGTACAAGGGTTCAACCCCCAGCACCACATACACAACTAAGTGTTAGAGCAACAAAAGCCATGGGAAAACTCAATAAAAATTGATTCTCTCTGTCTCTCACTGTCCTTCTCTCTTAAAAAAAAAATAAAAAATAAAAAGCCATGGTATTATTTCTCTTGATTGTTGCCTAAGAGGTACTTCTGCTTGATTTTGAAGTGTTCATTTGTGTAGCTGCATTCAGTTAGTTGGTATGTTGGTGGCTGGGCCTTGCCTGCATGTGATCCTTTATCCCAAATTTCTTTGTGGCAGGGCATTCCAAGAAGATAAAGTTGGAAGCTGCAAAGCTTCTCAAGGCTAAATTCTGGAACCGAATCCTGGGCATCACTTCCACTTTATCCCATTAGTCAAAGCATGTCTCAAGATCAGCCCACATTCTGGGGGTAGAAAACAGATTCCCACTTCTGGATGAAAGGAGCAACAAAGTCACATTGCAAAAGGGCTATACATTCTGGAATACCAGGAACTTGTGGCCACCAAAACAATTGTAGAGCATTATATTAATTTTATAGTGCAGACAGATATTAGCATAATTGATGACATAATTTGTTTCTTTGTTTATTTAGTCATACTGGGAATCAAGCCCCGGGGTTGAGCATGCTAGGCAAGCACTCTACCACTGAGCTACACCTCCAACCCTTAATGACGTAATTCTAGTTTTAAAGCCAGAAGTTCCAGCTACTCGGCGGGTTGAGTCACGAAGGTGGCTTACGCTCAGAAGTTTAAGGCAAGTCTGGGTAACATAGCAAAACCCTCTTTTAAAAATAACAAACTGGTCATGGTGGTGCATTCCTGTAACCTAGCAGCGTGGGAGGCTGAGGCAGGAGGATCACAAGTTCGAAGCCAGCCCCAGCAACTTAGGGAGGCCCTAAGCAACTTTTTTTTTTTTTTAAGAAAGAGGGACAATGAGAGAGAGAGAGAGAGAGAGAAAGAAACAATTTTATTTAGTTTTTCATGTGACTTTCATTGCTCCAACAATTCGTTGTGTACGTGTCCTGGGTTTTGAACTCTCGTACTTGCGTATGCTAGGCAAGCGCCATAACCACTGAGCCACCACTCCAGTCCCAGCCCTAAGCAACTTAGCGAGTCTCTGCATCAAAATAAAATACAAAAAGGGCTGGGGATGTGGCTCAGTGGTTAAGCATCCTTAACTTTAATACCTAGCACCAACAAATAAATAAATAAAAATAAAAATAATGGCAATTGTGTTTTCTAAAACATGAAGGGAAGCAATATTCAAATAAACAAAGCTAATCTCAAATTAGAAGACTATTATCAAAGTCTACCAAGTGCAGACTTTCCCCTACACATTCACCTAGCAGGAGTGATTCTCTCTGCCTACTGGCCTGCTTCTAGTTTATTTGGTTTTTATTTTGTGTGTGTGTGTGTGTGTGTGTGTGTGTGTGTGTGTGTGTGTTTTCTGTTCGGGCGGGGTGGAGGGTACTCTACACTGAACTACATCTCCATTCCTTTTTATTTTTTATTTTTCTAAGACAGGGTCTTGTTAAGTTGCCCAACCTGGCCTCAGTCAATCCTCCTGCCTCAGTCTCCTGAGTTGCTGGAATTATACACAAGGAGAAACTCTTTCCTTTCTGGTTACCTGGCAATGCTTTCTTCAGTATTGTAGCTTAGCAGTTACCTAAGTTTCCTATTCATGTTGGCCACTTGCCACCTACAATGCTAAGTCTCCTGAGATAGGCTGTCAAAGGCAACACTCTTGGAACTGCCTATTGCATTTTTTTACACGATTGTTGAAATGAGCAAGACTCCTACTGGGCAAAGTAATCTCCTTTGAATAGAGCAGGGAAAGAAAACTAGGGAGAGCTTGACTCTGACAGGCAACTTCTGGTAAACGGTAAACTCTATGGAACTACTTTTAAGAAGCCAGGTGAGAGGCCTGGTGCGGTGGCTCAGAGGTTACAGCACTTGCCTGGCATGTGTGAGAATGTAGGTTCAAACCCCAGCACCGTATACACAAACAAATGTAGGAGCAACGAAAGCCACATGAAAAACTAAATTGATTCCCTTTCTTACTATCTCTCTCTTTTAAAAAACAAGAAGCCAGATGAGGAGCTGGATGGAGTGGTGGTTCAGTGGTTGGAGCCCTTGCGTGTCATGCATGAGGACCCAGGTTCAAACCCCAGCACCACATACACAACTAAGTATTGGAAAAACAAAGGCCAGATGGAAAAATAAATAAAGTTGATTTTCTCTCTTCCTCTCTAAAAAAAAAAAAAAGAAAGAAACCAAATGTTTGAGCATTAACTGTAATGGGCTTTTAAATTTTTTATTGTCTTTTTTTTAAGCCAATTGAAAATTTGAAGAACTAAAAATTAATTAATTAATTAATTTGAAGAATATTCCTCAATGTTTTTTATAATCAGCAAAAAAAAATGCAAACTGCTTCCTTCACCTACCTTCTCCCTGACACACCTCCATGGTACTGAGGATCTAACCCAGGGCATCCCACAGGCTAGGCTAACATTTTACCACTGAGCTATAGGTTTAGTACTTTGTTTAACTTTTATTTTGAGACAGTGTCTTGTTAAATTACTCAGGCTGGACTTGAACTTGCAATCATCCTGAGTCAGCCTCCTGGGTAGCTGGGATTATAGGCATGTGCCAGTGCACCTGCTTTTTCTCATGTCTTAAAAACACTGGCATCTGCCATTATACACAAAAGAACTTAAAAAGATTAATCCAGAATAAGAAATAATTAAGAAAATAGTTAACCAAAGTAACTTTTCTGAATTATCCATAATTTCTAAATTTGAATTAATATCCATGCCCAAACATCATCTCTGAAATTCTTTTTTTTTTGCATAAAAAACATAGGGTTAATAATAATAGCTGTCATTTATTCAGCACTTTTGATGGCCAATCTCGTGATACCCTACTGTTCAGAGAAGAAAAACACAAAATTGAATCTCAATTATCTTCACAGTACATTGCTGGAGCTAGAATTCCAGTTCCAATCATCAGCCCCAGATCTTTGCCGTAAACCATCACATCACACTATATGCATCAAGAGTGTTCTTTTGAAACTCTCACTGGTCACATAATTCCCCAGTACCACACACAAAAAAAAGACTTTTTTTTTTTTTTTTTTAAAGAGAAGGGCAGTGAGAAAGAGACTGAGACACAGGGAATCAATTTTTATTGAGTTTTTCACATGGCTTTCATTGCTTTGACACTTAGTTATGTACATGGGTGCTGGGGTTTGAACCCTTGTACTTGAGCATGCGGGGCAAGCACCGTAACTGCTGAGCCACTGCTCCAGCCCCAATTTAAACAGTTTTTATAAAAGTTTTTGTCTGAATGAGACTGGCAGCATTGCTACTTATAGTTATTCTGCTAATTAACCTTCAGCTCTTTGTATAGCACATAAGAAATAACACTGCTCACATATACAAAAGAAAGCAGGTCAATGAAATGTGCAGTCTCTGAAATTTTATGATTACTGTATTTGATACTATTAACTTAATTGATAACAGTTAATAGTAGGCTGAGGCAAGAGGATCATAGTTCAAGGCCAGCTTGTACAACTCAGTAAAACCCTATCTCAAAAACATGAAGCATAAAAGGGGACATGGATGTAGCTCATTAGTAAAGTGCCCCGGGACTAAATCCCTAGCACTGAAAGGAGAAAAAAAAAAATTAAAGAATAACAGAAAATAAATTTCCACAATAAATTAAGGAGAATGTTTATTTTAATTTTTTTCTTTTGAATCAAATATTCTATTTCTCATTCGTAATTTTTAAATTCTTATAATGTGGGACTGGAGCAGTGGCTCAGTGGTTACAGCACTTGCCTGGCATGCACAAGGACCTGGGTTCAAACCCCAGCACCACATACACAACTAAGTGTCTGAGAAGCAAAGGCTTGCTGAAAAAATAAATAAAATTGAGTCTCTCTCTCTTAAAAAAAAATCTTAATGTACATTAATTATTTCATAAAAACTCAAATATTTTCATAGAAGGAACATGTTAGGGTTTCTAATCCACTTATTTATTTAGTTTGTGAAAAATCAGTATGCTTATATACATAAGTCTATATGTGCATTATGAACTGAATTTCTTTGAAACCCTTCTACATTTACTAAACTTTGAATTTTTGGATGATGTGCATATTTTTCTTATTCAATATGTTGGGCAGTCTTGTTCATCTAAGGTAAAGCTGATTTTCTTTTTTTGTGGTTGTTTAGACTCCTATTTATAGAGTCAGACACTAATTTTTAAGCTTTTAGATCATATATTTGTCTGATTTATTATTTCTTCCAGGGGGTTCCCCAGAAAACCATAAATCTGCAGTGAAGAGGAAGTATGGAAGAGTGAGTGAAAAAAAAAATCCGCAGAAAAGAATCCTTGTGAAAGACTGCATGCAACTGAATATTTCATATTCTAAGTGGTTCTTATCATGTTATCACCAAAGGGTCACTGCCCAGGTTTCCACCAGCCCAGATGACCTTAATCAGACTTCTTCCAGATTTATGAGGACTGTAAAATTAGAAAACTTTCATTTAAAAAAATTAAAAAACCCCTGGATGGTTTCCCAAAGTACATCAAGCATTACTTAAGACTTTATTGTTTCAGCTAGTTGGATGCATCATATTTACAGCTCAGTCAGGTCTGTAAGAGTTCTGTGACTGATGCCTAATGGAACCAATTTTCACTCTGGCAGAACAAATTCAAGTTCTAATACTAACTTGAATTCGTGTCCTTTGGATGCTAGGAATCAGACCCTTTAAGAGGAAATTGTATCAGCGCCTCTGCCTATTAAGCGATAGTCCATTTATTTCATCTAAACAGCTAGCAGGAACAATTGACTAGAATCAAATCTAAAATAGAAAACAAACAATTTTTTAATTATGGAATTTTCTTTTCTTCTTTTTAGCCTTCTTTCCTTTGTGGCCTCAATTTTGTATGAACTTTACCCATTTCAAGTGTGAACCAATGATCTTCCTTAAACAGGAACAAGTGGTTCAGTGTATTTACCCACATACACTAATAATCATGGTCCAGTCACAGGCCATTACCGATCACTCACATTTTTATTACCCTGCATCTGATGAGCACCGCACTTGGAAAGAAAAATAATAATTTAGGTAGAATTCTAAAAGTTAGTGTGCTTTGTCAATAGCTTCAATGCTCCTTGTGTTCATTCATCACATCTTGCCTGTCATTGAACTTCTTCCTTTTTTCTGACATTTTTAAAGTCAGTCATTAATTAAAGTTGTCGTAAAAAGAGATAACTTGGGGCTGGAGCAGTGGCTCAGCAGTTACAGTGCTTGCCTGGCATGCCCAAGGACGTGGGTTCAAACCCCAGCACCACGTACACAGCAAAGCGTCAGAGCAACAAAAGCCACCTGAAAAACAAAATAAAACTGATTTAAAAAAAGAGAGAGAGAGAAAGATAACTTGGCCACTTCTAAGATAATGTCAACTGGGAATCAAATTTTCAATACTTAAAATTCTATTGTACTTTCAAGTTTCTGAAGCAAATATAATAATCTTGCATATTTCCTATGATGGAATTTCATGTGAATAATGATGTGATAGGAAAAATTCCTAACTAATAATTTTGGCATTGTCCCTTGATAACTATGACATCCTGAGAAGACCAGTATCAGTTTTCCTATTCTCAGAACAAATTAAAGGACATGTTCCGGAGTTCTATGAGTCTTACACTCGAGAGGAAATAACAACTGGAAAGAAAGAATTAACAGTTATGTCCATATTCATGTAGTTTTAGTAAATTATCATTTGGGGAATTTTTTTTTAACAATCACATAATATTTTATAAGACCACTTAAGGGATTCTTGTGTTTTAGCTTTTCCCCTCCCCCTCCAAAAAATCAGATTTAATTAAAATTCATGAAAAGCCAAAAACTCACAAATGATGCATGGATCCTAATTTTCCAACCCCTCCCTTCAGTAAGCACTACTCAAGTCATTTGAACCAGATAGGTTAAGTTGTCGGTACTACAATGAAATAGAATACATGTACTGTTTCATCATTTTCAATTAATAAGAAATGGATTGGCCAAAACATGACTACAACTGAGAAGCCATCGTCTCCAACTTTTAGAATAGATATGGTTCATTTTAAAGTATTTTTCATATTTTGATTTAAGAAAAACAGTTATTTTCCACTTGATCACAAAGAAAGAAATTCAGAGCAAGAACGGTCATTTTATTTGTTTACCACAAAGATCCTTGATAAAGTGCATGCATGGGGAAGAACAAAGTAGGTCCTCAACAATTTCCTCAACTTCAGTGAAAATGTAAAAACACGGTTCTAGATTGACAGATTGTACATTATAGGCTGATTTCTAAAAGTCAACCCATGGTCTGGAGTGGTGGCTCAGCAGGTTGAGTGCTTGCCTGGCATGCATGAGGACCTGGGTTCAAACTCCAGCACCACTTACAGCTAAATGTCAGAGAAACAAAGGCCAGATGGAAAACTAAGTAAAGTTGATTGGTTAATTGTCTCTTTCTCTTTCTTACTCTCTCCCTCTCTCTCTTTAAAAAAAAAAAAAAAAGTCAACCCATGATGTACATGCTATGTGTGTGTTTATATGGGACAAAACAAGCAAGGGGGCAGGGGCAAGGAGCACAACTGCCTGCCTGTTCTCTCTCTTAGCAGCTTTATTAATGGGAAATGGAGAGAACTCAGGACTCCTCTCTGGTGACTACTACAATACTAGAAAAACTTAGCCATCATGTATAACTTACTATACAACCTCATCTTAGATATAGAGGAACTATGAACCCTGCTGCATATGCACCTGTTTACAGATGTAGATGCACATTCTCTCTTCTGAAATTTGGATCTCAAATCTGCTTTAAATCAAAATTAAATGAACTTTAAACAGGGAACAAGGGTTGGGTGAGAAAAACAAAACTTCTAAAAACTTTTATTCAACCCAGCAAATGCTTTAAAAGTGAACTACTGGGACTGGAAGGGTCGCTCAGTGGTTATAGCACTTGCCTGGCATGTGCGAGGACGCAAGTTCGAACCCCCAGCACCACATACATAACCAAATGTCAGAGCAACGAAAGCCACATGAAAAACTAAATAAAATTGAAAATTGATTCTCTCTGTCTCACTGTCCCTCTCTTAAAAAAAAAAAGTGAACTACTGAGCAATTCCTCTCAACTGCACAAACATGCTCTAAGACTGTCTCTCCACATTTTGACTTTGAAGATGTTCCAGCTTTCAAAGAACAAAGAAGTAGGACCTTCCATCCCTTCTTCTCCACAATTTGTCGAAGCATTTTTTCCTAGTTAACCCTTTTTAAATAAAATTTTTTCTGCCTTTTCCCCCTCTTCCTTCCTTTTTCATCTTTCTGATCACAAGTTTGCCTAACAGGTTTGTTTGTTTGTTTGTTTGTTTGTTTGTTTGTTTTTCTACTTAGGGCCCTTAATACATGATCTTGAGAAAGAGAGAACCACTGTTCTGAGACTCAGCCTACCTGATCATAGAGGTCCCACCTCTACCCCTCGCAGTCATCCTTGCTTTTTGGAGGGTTCCCAGAGGCCTGAGCACCCCTGGCAGCGGGCGCGGTAAGTTGAGAGTTCGCCACAGAGCCGCTCAATACAGTTAGCAACTTCAGTTTTCTCCCAGGGAAAACTATGAGGTTAGAAACGCGTCTGCAAGAGTTTCTTCTGATCTTCCTGAAGTTTCCCAAAACCACTCGATCGGCGACCCATACCCCTCTCCTTCCTTCCTCGAATTCGGGAGGAATCTGGATCAACTCAATGATCTTGGAACCCCAACATTCAAACATTTGCCCTTCAGCCTCAACAAGAAAGCGCGAGATAGGGCTTGCCTGGAGCCTATAGCCTCGGCGGGACCCGTGAAGAGGAGGAAGGCCAGGGGAGAAGAACACACACACCTAGAAGCTGGAGGTGGGGGCGCATGGTGAAAGGGGCACAGTCTAGGTTGCTCCCCGAGCGCGGGGATAGCCACCGCGCCTCCGGAGCGTCTCCTAAGCAATGGGAGCGCAGATCAGTTTCCCTCTTTACCAGAAAGCGGTCTTTTTGAGAAGCAAAAGCGTAAAGAAAGTCTGCCCGCGCGTTTGTTTTGGTTTTTCGTCTATTTGCTTCCCAATTAAAAAGTGGCCGCCTAAGCGACAGGTCTGCGGTTTTCACAGTGTAAAACGGATTAGACGGAAAGCCCTGGCCCTTCTCCACTTTCGCTTGCGGTCTGCAACCCCCAGGGAGGGTCTGACCCCCGCGGCACCTGCCCAAGCGAGCTTTCCCGCAGCAGCCTAACCCGCAGATTCGCCTTACCCGGAGAGGGAGGGACCCAGGGAGGGACCCACCCGGTGGGTCCTTCAGACCCAGCAGGCCCAAGTGGGGCGGAGCCCAGGCGGCACAATGCGGGGGAGGGGGAGTGCCCATGGTGAGACTGAATTGCTCGCCCAGGGTCCGCAGCCTGGCTCCCTTCTCTTTGCGTCCTCGCTCTCTGGCTCTCTCCTGCGGCTCCAAGGCTGGAGGGTGCGCGAGTCCCGGGGCAGTCTCTGGCCACACTCCCCTGTACGCGAGGGAAAGAGCAAAGGATGGGAATTTAAAGCAGAGACAGCACTCTAATCTGGAGTAGCTTAATCCTTTTCTACTCAGTGCTCATAGGTTTTCTCCAAGAATCTAGAGTTAGCTGAAGACACTTCCAAGAGACAGGTTCAAGGAAACTAGGAAGAAAGACAGAAAATGACTGCTCTTCGATCTTCTCCACGTTCAAATAAACAAAGCATCCGGGCGAGAGTGCGCTAAAGCTGAGGTTCCCGAGGTGCGCAAGGCGATGTTCTGTGACCATTCCGCCGCTGGTTCCCGGCCTCCAGCACCCGCACCTGTCCACGAGGTTGCGGGGGTTTGAGTGCTGGAGAGGATTCCAGGACACTCCAGTTTCATCCTGAACACTTTGATCCGAAAGACCCATGAACATGTTAACCCTTGGCGACCCTTTCCTTTCCTGTTGGGCTTCTTCTTTTAATAAACGAAAGTAAACGTGTTTTTTCTATAAAACGAAAGTTTTCGTGTTATAGAAACGCCGTTCTGGTGTTTACGCCCTGACACATGGGTCTTATGCATCCTCTTATACCCACATTCCTGATTGTCGAGATAGCGGAGCATCCGCTGACAAGGTCCTTAGGTAGTGGGGCCAACGGATCAGGAAATAGCAGGGATCAGCAGACTCCCCGACGGTTCTGGAGTGTCAGGCCCGCTTAGCTAGGGAGACCGGTAGCCGGTACAGCCAGGGCTACCAGCTTTGGGCCCCCACAGCCCAAGTACGGATGGGAAAAGAGGCCGGTTCCACCTTAAGAGTCGGGACTGCGCGATGGCGCCCCGCACCTGCAGGGGGCGCTGCTGCCCCGCAGTTCCTCCCGCACTGCCTGGCGCAGCCGGCCTGGCAGATCCCCGGCCGCGGTCCCCGGAGGGGGTGGGGACTCTGGGGGAGGAAGGGCGCGAGTGCAGCCGTTAGGTAAGGAACCCGAGCCCTCTGGGATTTAGAAACGGCCTCAACGAGGCGTTTGCAGGAGGGAGCTTTCCGTCATTCGGCCGCGAGAGGAAATGTGGGGAGGCGCCCTTCCCTGCCCCCACCGCCTGCCTTCCTGCCTCCCTCCACCTGGGTCCCCCGACCCCGACCGTGCTTCCTAGACCCTTTGTTCTGGAGGTTGGGAGGTGCTGGGTGGAGGCTCCCCAGGGGAGAGGTCCTCTTGCGCCTTCGCCTCACCTCCACTCCCCAGACCTCCCCAGCGGCGACGCTTTCTCCCCACCGCCCCTTCTCTCGCGTCCCTGTGCTTCCTTTCCCACTCGGACCGACTCCCCCAGCTCGCACGCTCCGGCTCCTGAGCCTGCGCCGCCGGCCTTCCCGCCTTCCTGCCCACTTTGGCACCTCCAAGGTCTCCAGGAAGAGGGTGGGTGAGGCAGGCGCGAGGGGGTGGAGAAACCACATAGTCTTCCTGGCGCTAAGGATCCCCAGGGACCCCGTCAGGCCCCAGCCCCCGAGAGCCGCCGCAGAGGAAGGGCTTTCCCCGAGCCGCCGCAGGTCGCTGGAGCAGCCCCCGCCGGGAGCCGCCTGGGCCGCGCCCCCTTCGGCAGCTAGGTGCCGCGCGGCCGCTCACCGTCAGGACCTAAGACCGCCACCCCCGCTCCACTGGAGAGAAGGGGACACTAGCTCGTGCCCTGGGGAGGCTAATTGCAAACGAACGCCTTCTCCTCCCCCCCCCCAAGGCGCCACCCGCGTCGCCTCTGCCGCGCGCGACCCCTAGGGCTCCAGCGATTGTATCTGCCTGAGTACAGTTACAATTGTGTTCAGCTTAATTTCTTACTGAGATGACGGCTTCGCGGAGTAAAGCGAGGGGTCGGGAACTGGGATAGGGGAGTGGGGGGTAGGGAGGAGCTGGGCAGGAAAGTAAGCACCGAGGAGGCAGGACTTGGCCTGGACGGCAGCACCTTAAAGTGCCACCTGGAGTCCCGGGTCCGAGTTCAGGAGGCAGGACTGCTGGTCTAGGCCCACGCTCCGGGCACTGCAGCCGCAGGCCCTAGCCAAACCCTCCCTGTCTTCAGCTCTGTAGACGCGCTTCCTCGGAGTGTCATCCATTCACTCTTGCATGCTCGCGACCAGTGAAGGGGGCACCGCACCAACGTCGTCATAAAATAGGTGCCCACACACACACCATTCCCAGGAGTTTCGGGCACGTCCCGGGACCTTCAACTCCTAGCTCCCTGGAGCCCCCTCCGGCCTCTTGGCGCGATCCTAGTCCTCACTGACTGGTCCAGAGCCCTGCTAGCAGTTCTCTCCCCAGCGGGTTCCCGGGGACACACCCTGTCCCCACCCCCGAGAGCTGGCGGCCAGCTCGGGATGCCAGGCGGCCAGACGGGCGCCCTGCCAAATTCCGCGTTCCTCTCCAGGAGACAGGGAATTGCGTCCCAGACTCGGGAAAGCCAGTAGTTCGGGATTGGGACTCCTTGCAAAGCCCCCCAAGGCACCAGGGACGCCTCTGCAGGTTGAATTCCTGCTCCGTATCACTTCAATTTTAATTAATCTTTTAAAACACCGCTGTCACGTCGCTTGCAGAAAATTAATCAAACTTGAATCCTTGTTGCATAGCAAGAATTTCGATCCGAGTCTTTTAAAAAGGACTTGACTTTGCAAAGTCACGTCTTTTACAGTTCCCTCATTCCCCCTTTAGCAAGGGAAATATTGCAAAAGTCAAGACATGTTTGTTTGCTTCTTTCTGTCTTCAAAATGAAACTTTGCTTATTTCTGATCTTTATTTTCCTATCTTTGAACCAAAAAAATTAGATAAATTGCCTACCTCTATTAATTCAAAATATAATTACTTTGAGTGATCTTTGTTTAAGAGCTCAGATAAACTAAGATAATCTTAATTTTAATATGACAACGACCCCTATTTTTCCTTGTGAATAATGAGAATAAAGAAGTCATTAATTAATACCAAGATATCTGCATAGAAGATGGTATCTGGTCGTGCTGAGACGCTGAAACATCAGTTGTATTAGTAATTGATACTGTATAATTGAACATGAAGATAGTTGTCTATTTTTAACCTCAAAGCTCAGAGTTTATTTGGTGATTACTGAGCTTCTAATAATTAATTTTAGTTCCTTCTTGCTGAAAATAATTCTATGATTCCCAGTTCCCATGCAACACAGAGCCTTTTCATTAAAATCTACCAGTCAAAATGATTGTAAAGCTATATTTGCAGCAACTCTATTCCATTATTTATGTTATATTTGCTCTAATTTATATCTTCCGGTTGCATTCAGTATCGCTGTAATTTACCTACTTAAAAATGTGACAATATAACTATAAGATCTTTACCACAGTTTAGTCTTTCTATGGTCTGTTGATTCAGTTTAATACATAATAACCTAGGATTCTGTTTTCAAATTTCTAAGAGTTGAGGATGGGTTCCACTGAAGAATCAAAAATTTTTGTTCAGTGAAGTTGCCATAGATTAGACTCCCACCTAACACACAGCCCACATTGTCATCCCACATTAATTCATGCTTTCCTGTTAAAACAGACTTTAAGAAACACATTCCCTTTTTTCCAACAGAAATTGAAGATCAGTCTCATAATTTCCTGTGTTAAATTTAATGTTAATATGATTTTTAAGAAAAAAATTCCTGTCTCTAAGAGGGAAGTCATCTAGTAATAATGGGTATCTAAACTCTAGCTTTAAGGTATCTGATTTTCTTAGCATTAATTAATTGATGATCCTCACCTTTTTAACCAGTAGAAGGGGGTTATGAAATTTTTTCTCATTCATTAAAAAGATTCCCTACATATTCTCCCCAAATAAGTAGAAGGTGTTTTGTATCACACAATTATTCTTAGTACCTATCCTACCAAATCCATGTGTTTTACTTGTCAGTGCTGTTCCTAAAGGGTTGAAAAGTACATCGGTTTTCCTCTTTTATTTTCCCCTTACCACAATTAAAACTTTAGGTTAATATATGATGGAGTAATTCTCTCTTGGATTTTATATTTTCCCACTATAATTTAGACTGAAATGGGATTAAAACTGGATCTAGAGTTCTAATCTTGGTTGATGTTTTGGTGTATTCACCGTAATGAGTCCTATTCCCTGGGGTCATGAAGCTCCCAAATGTCAATCAAGCAAACTGATTCAGAAATGCCATTGTTCGACTCCCACGTCACTCGCCTTCCTCTCATTTTATTTAACAATACCGGAGTTCTCTGATCAGTCATTCGGAATATGAGGCATTATCTGGGGAAAATTCACAAAGTGTCTTGATCTTTCTTTGGGAGATACTGTTAAGGGGTGTCCGCAAAGCAGAAAGTGCTTGTTTATATTTCTGTCTTTGGGCTGCACTATGGATCGAAAGAACCAATGAATACCGCCTGAAAGAAAATCATACCGTAAATCCGTCAAAAATTAATTCGTCCAGTCGAATGTTACATTTCTATTTTCATGTTGGAAGCGCCCTGATTTGTCACCGGAGAATTATCACGGGTTCTGTGTCCAGTTGGCATGCCCCCGCTTTCAATCCCCTCTACTTCACACATTTAATAATACTAATGTGTTTAGTCTACACTAGTTAAGAATTTATTTGGGGGCGAGAAAAAGTGAACCTTTGCCCCAGGAGCTCTACACAGCCCACTCAGATACGTCCGGGAGCCTCTTCAGCTCGCTTTGCCCAGTCGCAGCCCTGGGTTATTCACGCCTCTGACCCAGCTCTGGGACAACTCCCAAAGCAGAAGGCGTCAAGCACTCGCTCCAAGCAGCCCAAATTAATAATCTTTAACTAGTGGAGGCTTAGAGCTTTCACCCTCCTTTCCCTGCAGGCTTCCAGTGTGGAGCCCGGCTCCTGCGAGGGCTTCCTTGAAGGGAGGCAGGCGTGCAGGGACAGATTTCTTGGGAAAAGCTGACTCTCGCGACTTTAACCTACTGGGCTGTGGGCAAGAAAACACAAACCAACCCTCTAGTTCTGGGTTCTCACATCAGAATTCATCCAAAATCGCGACAGGAGCTCGGACGCTGGATACTCGCGTTTGCAGCACACGTCTCCAAACGCACCACTCGCTCGCCCTGAGCGTCCTCCGCGCACAGAGTTGCGGTGACAGGGGAAGGCGACGGACGTGGGATAGTAGGTGGAGCCGCTCTCTGATGGGCCGTGATCCATCACTTTAAAGTAAAGGGTTCAAAAGTTACAAGCTCCCCTTTGGCGGGGAGGGACAGCGCTTCCTGCGGCCTGCTTCTGGCTGCTACCCGCGGGTTCCCAGCAGCCGTGCGACCTCGGGGGATCTCGATCGCGGATTACAGGAACCACGTCCCCAGAACTCATTTTCCGGCCGCAGAGGCCGGGCAAGGTTGACGCAGTGACCAGGCCCAGTTTGACTCCTGGAGCAAGACCTGGCTCCCCCGACACAACCACGTTCGCTGCCGGCACAGCCCGGGACACGCGCTTTTCCCTTTCTCAGCAAGCGGGGAAAGGCCTATTTGCTGAGCCGGCAGAGCGCGGGCGGCCTGGCAGCGCGGGACCTCGGCGGAAACCCGAGCTCCCTGCGACCAGCTCTGCCAGAAGGGGCGGGGGAGAGCCCAGCAAGCTGCCCCAGAGGCGGGCCGTGCGAATTCCTGAGAAAAACCCCTCTGGAAAACGCCAAACCCTTCGGAACGACGTGGGTCTGCCCCTCCCCCGTCCTGCGGCCTTGCATCCAGTCCCCTCCGCACCACTCGGCTCAGCCCTCACCTGTGACCTAGCCAAAGGCCTAGCCCCTCTTCCTCTTCCCCACCCCCTCTCTTTAAGCTCCTTCTCCTCCCTGACCTTTCTGAGGCCTGAGCTAGGGTAGCCAGGGTGCTGCAGAGGAAATGAAATTGTTCTGGAGATTACAGTGGGGATTTTGGCCAGACGTTTTTCCCCTCCTCTTTTTCTCATGCTTCCATGTTAAGTTCAAACTTGTATCTCCCATCACAAGAATAGACAACTTTTCTCGCTTGTTTGCAGTTTTGCAAAGTTCTATACACAGATCAGTGAACCTTAAGCGCCCTTGTTCAGACCCACATTGTAGATGTTTGTCAGGGTCCCTGGGCAGTAAGCGTAATGACAGGTGAATCCAGCAGCCCCAGGGGGAGTCCTAACCCCAAGAGTTAGAATAGGCCAGGGACCAAAAGGCTCCTCAATCTCAAGCAACAGGTATCCTATACCAGGGAAGACCTTCAGGAACCCAGAGCTAAGGCCCAGGACTCAGAATCTGCTCCTCAGTGACCTGGGACCCAGAGGTCACCTACACGTCTTCCCCCCAAGAGATTTCTTCTCTCCAGATTGTCCCCTCAGTCACACAATCCCTGTAATGTCCCACCTGCCAGGGCACAGCCAGTCCTTATTACAGCTTTAGCAGTAATAAGGCCTTAAAGCACCATATAGTACAGGTCTACTGGTGCTTCCATCCTGCATGTTCTTTTGACATGATTTAAAATGAAGAGGAGGAAAGAAGGAAAAAGGAGATGGAGAAGGAAGAAGAAGAGGAGGGAGATACAGAATAAAAGATGGCCAAGGGGGATCAGAATAAAATGGAACAACTCCTTTCTTACTCAAAGTCTCTCTAACTTAGCCTTTCCCACACTCAATACTCAATGAGAGAGATAATTGGTCTCTAACTAATTTCTCAAGGAACTAAAAAAAAAAAAAAAAAAAAAAAAAAAAAGGAGGGAGAGAATCAGTTTGTTTGTTTTTTTTAATCTGGACTTCATTTCTCCGACATTTAGTTGTGTATGTGGTGCTGAGGTTTGAACCTCAGTCCTTCTGCATGCCAGGCATGTGCTTTAACTGCTGAACCACCTCTCCAGCCCTCAAGGTAACTTTTTTAGTGATATTTTACTCCAGCAACTGACTGGATACATCCTGAAGAGAGGAAAGAGCTCTGTTGCTTAAGGGAGATAAATCGCTTTATAGGGCATAATAGCCTCCCTGTAGCCACTCATCACTCCATGGAAAAGCCTGGGAGATTCCAGCTGCAGGAACCTAAGTGCTCTATTGCACAGCCGATCTCAGCCTTTACCCAGCCTTGGTTAGATTTAAAAGAGATGGGAGGGCTTAGGGTTCCTTCTCCTGCCTGGCCCATTCCTTGGTAAAGAGATCTTCATACAGAAATATGGCTGAACCTTAGGACCATGCTGCAAGTGGGAGCTAGTCCTCATTATGATGGATAGAAGACTAGATGACTTATGGCAGAGAAGGGAGAATATACATGGAGAGGGAGAGAGAGAGACTGCAAGACAGCATGAGTATTTGCTTTTGCCCAACTCTACAATCCAACCTGAATCAGACCTTCTAAGTCCATCATCACCAGGATAAAATAGAAATCAGCCTCTGGGTTATCACGGGGAAGGGGGGAGGTCCCCAGCTAGTGAATAAACAAGTATGTCTGTCATAAGTAGGAAAAGATCTCATGGAGGGAAGGAGAAGCTTGGGCAGCAGTCACAGTCTACAAGTCAGTCTGAGGAACTCTTCCTCATTAAAGAAATCCTTTGTATGGTGCTGCATTTCTTTCCCAGATTTGTAGTGGCCACACTGAAGGAGGAGGCAGCATAGTTGCTGCTGCTGCTGCTGCTGCTGCTGTTGCTGCTTTATGCAGGCATCCAGCAGTGTGTCCCTAGCAGCAGACTTGGTGTCCCCAGTGTGAAGAGTCCAGGCTTTGCCCATTAGGCTGTGACTGAAAACAATTCCCCTGCTCCAAGCGGCCTCCACAGTGACTACCCCAAATCCCTAAACAGATTCCTGGACTTCAGGAACTCAGTTCATAGCATGAATCTCTAAGAACTGGATTTGGTAAGAGAAAAGAACAGAAATCTCACCCAACTCTTGAAATCACTAACAAAATCACATGTGATAATGGGTATTTGTGTCTGTATGTATGACAGTTTCATACTTTTGTCCCCAGAATGACACTTCAAAAATATTTCTCCCTACATAGCACCAGAGGCTGTTTATAGGTCCCACTATTATGAATCAACCTTCTGTAAACCATATTATGCATTTTCTCCTGGATGTTAATGAAAGAAGAATTGTGCAAAAGCCATTGCTGTTTCCCAGTGCTGAAACAAAGACTAATGCATAGGAAATGCAGAGCCTCTCCAAAATGTCCTCTTCTCTGATTTGGGGGGAAAGTGTCTAGAGTCACCAACCCACAATTGTGGTTGATATTTAATCCTCCTTGGTACAAAGCTCATCTTTCCACTCTGCAGAAGTACCATTGAGATATGACTAACCTTTAGGGTTATATCCCAAACTGGGAGTCCAGGGCTTACATTTGGATTGTCTGGGCCTCTTCTAACCTGAACAAAAAGGATTTGAAGAAAATCACATTTTTTCCCCTCACAACAAAGCATTCCTAATCACTTCAGCTTGTTGGTGAATTTTTATTCCCGTGTCCACTTGGGGTATTGAAATCGATCGCTGCAATATTTAATATATTACACTCCTAGGGTCATTGCTCTCCTAAGACCGAATTCTTTCCTTTTTGCCCTCAACTGAGCCTGGCTTCCACCCTCCCACTCCCATCTGTCCAGGCCCTCCATTTATCTGTCCACATAACACCTTTAATTCCCAGCCCAGCCAGGCAACTTCACATTTATTCTGTTTTCTTCTGGTATGGAAAATTCTGAAAGCTCTAAGCAGCAGTGCACTTAAAAGGGAAAATGAGGAGCTCAGTAGATTGGAGAAAATTAACCTGCCACAAACAACCTCATTAAAGAACTGCCTACCAAGAGTTAAGAATTAATAGCAAAATGGATGGGAAAAAAACCCTTGAGTGAAGAGACCTTAAACCTCTTCCCCTGAAAGGTGCATAATTTACAAGCCCAACCTAACATTCAGTTTTATTTCCCTTTCCTAGTGACCTGTCCCATAACCTTGTAATCCACTGTGGGGGCGTTTTCTCTTTGGTCCCTTTCTTCTTCTTCTTCTTCTTCTTCTTCTTCGTTTTTTTATATGCGTAGGTTTGCAAGTCCAAATACTTTTCTGATATTTTTGGTTCAAAAATACACTTAAATTGTTTGGAGCCTTTTAATTTAGAAAGACACTTTAAGAGACTCCTAGAATACCCTTTGGGAATTGTTAGATGATTTGAAGAGTGCCCTTAAAAGAATTGTGTTTGGATAGAAGGGGGGTGGGGGAATCATGCAGAAAGAACCATGAAAAACCAGAGTGAGGACGTTTTGTAGATTTAGTGTTGTAATGGTGCTGTGGTTTATTTTGCACATGAAGTTCAAATTTAAGTAAAGCCCATATATATATGGCTTTAAGTTGCTTCTCTAATGTTTTATTGGGCAGTGTATTCTATATTGGCATTTTATATGCATAATCTCATTTCAATGCAGAGCTGCATACTAAATCCTGGAGCAAGCAGATGAGAATGCTGTATGGATATTACACTCAATTTCATTGGCTTCAATGAGACTTTGCACATTGCGATTTCCATTGTAATGGCTTATCTTTGGCTAGAATTTTACACATTGACATGCTATTCCTTTGGCCAGGATCCTGAATGAAGAAACCGTGTCAATGGAAACAGCCATAATGATTCCATTCACATTATAGCAGGTAACTGGGATCAATGGTCTAACAGTATTTATAAAAGATTTCCCACTTTTCTTTTCTTTAATAATGACTTTTGCACTTTTTTTTTTTTAAAAAGGAGATCACATTTAAAATCAATCTTGGGGAACATACACTAAAATATTAGTTCAAACAGGAAGAGATAGGAAATTCACCATCGGGATGCTTCCAATTCATCTAGAAATCCTTCTGTTGTGTCAAGGATATTGTGTGTAGCCCTCCTGTGTGTGAGATCAGATCCTGTTCAGATAAACCAGCTAGAGGACAAGATTTTAGAAATCCTAGTAACCCAAGTCTTAAAAATAAATAATATTTCCTTTCCACTTAAGTTCTACAAAATAAGTTGTTTTCTCCTATTTAACTGTAATCTTAAATTACAAACAATGAAATATTTATGGTAATGGAGATGTTGCTATTTTAGGGAAAGTAGATGTTTCAGAAGTCATTTTTCTGAAGAAGATGGCAGAAGCATACAACTAATTTCCTAATTTAAAGTTTAAGGTACATAAAGATGTGAAGGATAAAAAAACAATGGAAGGATTAAAGTCTTTTATTATTTTCTTAAAATCAAATGGACAATTCAAATGTTAACGAAGCTCTTCCACTTAAAAATCTTTTTTACTAGGAGCTAGGGTTGTAGCTCAGTAGTAGAGCACTTGCCTAGCATGTGTCAGGTCCTGGGTTCCATCTCTAGCACCTGCAAAAAACAAACAAAACAGAAACAACAACAACAAAACCTTCTTATTTAGGAAATAAAAAAGTACCAGCTCTTTTTCTGAAACCAGATAAGTTACACTGCTGGTAGTGATGTTCACTCTTTTAATTCTCAATGTTTAAGTCTTTATGATTAACAGGAAAAAAAAAGTAAAATTTGGCTTTCTGAAGACCAATTTGCCACATGATGTATAACACTTGGAACAAAATTAAAAGCATCTCTGTACATTTGCATCTGGCAATGCACTCCATGTTAAAACCATAGCCATGTGTTTATGGACCGGAGCTCTCCTGGTCTTGAAATACATGCTGTTTTTTATAGTCTAACCAGAATAGCTCAGCACATTCAGGACAAGAGGCTGGGAAGCCCTGGCCCCCACACACCAGCAAAGAAGCTCCGAATCACCGGAGGCTCCCAGATTGCCTCTCTCAGCACTGAAGTCCCACTCTTCCCCTTGTTCCACCTCTGGAGAAAAGATTATTAAATATTGGTATTTCCCACTGTAGCTTTCACCTGGGTGTAAGGGTTAGATAGAAGGAGAGAAAGAAGGTGAGAGAGAAAAACAAAGATATGGGGAAAGGGGGGGAAAGGTAAATAAACCTATTCATGGCAATTCCTACTATATCCTGCAGGTTTTACTTTGAATTAATGTAATAATAAGGCATCTCAAAGCTTAAGCATCTATTGGTCTGCATATTTGGACCCAATGTAGAGGAAGAAAACTAATCTTTACTGTTTTCAACACTGACATTCCAGGTATTCATTTGAAGGAAGGGAAAGAGAGAGACTTGAGGGGAATGAAGGAAAAATGTGTCTTTATTCCTGAGAGATTCAAGGATCCAGGATCTTTCAGGTTATTTCAGAGATTCAAACACCTGCCTACTGACCAAGTTGTAGCCTTAAGATTTCTTAATGTTTGTGTCATATCTAACTTTCACAGGAAAGAAGGAGGACAGCTGACAAAGCTTGGTGCACTCTCTCTTCCATACTGTTTTTCCTTTCCACTGCTCATCACTTATCACAACTATTGTGTTTTCCTGGAGCTAACCCTAAATTGATCTTAAAGAAGGCAGTCACTAACAATGGAAATAATATTCCAGCCTTCAGGTGCTCTACAGGCGCTTCTCAAATAGCCCAGTCTTCAGGAGAATTCTGACTTTGTTTGGTGGCTTGGGACAAGGGCAGGCCACTCAAATGATTTCCCTTCTGTTTCATTCCTTCCTTCCATGCATCCAGGCTGGGGAGGGCCTTTGCAGACCTATAGCAGTTGCTCTTTGCTAAACCGGCAATATTTTAGGGTCTAAGTCTATTGACGGCTAAGCCTTTTCCATCCAAAAAGCTTCAAACACACACATATTGATGGCACCGATTAGATGAATAACTGAATCTTACCAGAGAGCTTCAAGGCTGCCTGCCACACACACACATTCTCTCTCCCCACTGTTTTCTATCTTCCAGACCTCTAAACTGAAGGGAAGTCCAGGGAACAGGAGCCAAGGAGCAAGGTCCCTAACATCCAAGGTTCTTAGGTTGTTTCCTTGATAGATATTATTTTCAGACTCCGCACATAGGCACATACACACAGATGCACCAGGCTCTAATTAACACCCCCGAACACACACACACACACAACACCACCTCTTTGGCTTTAAAAGTCCCTTGCAACAGGGGAACAACCACTGCCCTTCCCCCCAGTCCACCCGCAGCAATGGGGGAGGACAGCAAAAGAATAGAGAGCTAGATGTGTTCCGAAGCAAACAGCTCAGCTCTGGGAGATGTCATTTTAGGAGCCAAGCAGTGGTTGCTCCCTCTCGGGTAAAATATTTAAATTGGGTAAACGTTTTGGAGCACCCACTATAGGACTTCTAGGTGCTACTGTTAGGTCCTAGAAAAGTAAAGAAAGTGGGGAATGGCAGACAACAATGGTAGTGTGAAGAGACCCGCATGGAAGTCATTGACAAGGGTTTAACATCACACATTTTGGGGTCGTGTTTTTCCAAGCAAACAAAGTGATCTTTAGGGAAAGCCAAATATACTGGATGAAAATATCCTGTTTAGGGAGGCAGGAAGGGTAGAAGAGCAGCTATAGTCTGTGTGTGCGTTAATCAGTCAGGAAAGGGGCGTGGGAGCCCAAGGCTTGAATTTGGCGAATCCGTGCAATTTGGAGCATTTCGACTTAGTATTGATCCCTAAACTCAATTTTGAAAACAGCCTCCACCGCAGATGTGTGGGTTGTGTTATCCCAGTATTTGCACGCATCGATTGGGCTAAAATAAAATGTATCATACTCTCCGCAAAGAAGGAAGAGGCAGGGACAGTCACAAGAGGAATAGCAGAAAGTGCATAGTTAATATGGGTTGTATGCGAATCCGCGAAACAAGTGCTTTAAACCCAGGGGGATTTCACGTAATAGCTAATTTGGTGAGAGTGAGAGTGCGCAAGCAGAGGGCCATCTTAGAAGGAACGCTAGCCGAATACAGGTTTTTCTGATTGGAATTAACATTTCCTGGTGTTTTGCATTAGCTAATGTCCAAACGCTCCCACACAGTCCACCTAACCCAGGTTTTCTTCCACCAATGTAGGGTCAAGAAGAAATGTTCTTCCTTCTAGCTGCAGTGCCAGAGTTCAGAGGCTGCGGAGAGGAGGCGGCTGCTTTTCCCCTGCGACCAGCCGGGTCCTAAGTCCCGCGAAAGGCCGCGGGGCCGAGCCCCGGGAGGCGCTCTCGGCTCTCCCTCTCCAGGCCTGCAGTACTAAGCCAAGTCTTTTTCTCGAAGTTCATGCGAAGAACCCAGCGCCTGCCTGGTTTTGCCCATTCCTTTCCGGGTCCTAGCTAGCTGTAAAGGGAACTGGAAGAGATGGGAAAGGAGGCTAGGAATATTTTATCTTAGACTAAAGACATTATTTTCCTTGTTAAACAAACAAAACCAAACACCCTTCCTCTTATTTCTTCTGTCTTCTGGGTCCCCTTCAAGCTTCTAATAGACAATGTTTGTGTGTGTGTGTGTGTGTGTGTGTGTGTGTGTGTGTCCCCTTGCCTGTGAGAGAGGGAGAGAGAAAAACAGGGAGGGAAGGAGAGAGCGCTTTAAACAAAAGACAAGGAGGCCCAGGCAGGGGCCTGGAGCTCTCCCCCGAGCCTGCTCTGCCTGTTAGACCCTCCAGATCCCCGGCCAGGCAGTCATTTTGGGCAGGTTCCGCAAGCGTGGTGGAACGGGCCTGAACCCGCGCTCCAAGGGGCTGGAGAACAAGACAAAGCCCAAGATCCAGTTCCACCGCAGCGCGGCTGGAGCCGGCGCCCGGGGCTTGCCGGCCTGCGGTCGAGGCGTGACCCCCTGCGGGCTGTGACCCCAGAGGAGAGCCGGGCCCGCTCCGCCTCCCCGCGGCCTTCTCGGCCAGGGTCGCCACGGCCAGCCCGGCTTCCCCCTCACCCCCCGCCCCCAACCGCATCCAGCCAGCAGCTCTTGGGGACCCGCGAGTCCAGAACACGCTGTCTCATTAATTAAAGCCTGGAAAGCCTTGCGACTTTCTTCCCAGGCCGAGGCACCATCTCCAAAGGTCTCCGCCGCACTCTCGGCCGGCACCAGGTTCCGAGCAAGGCTTTGGAGGCCGAGCGGCCATTTACTGCCCTCTGATTGCGCCAAGGACCAGGTTAGCTCATAAAGCCTTTCACACTCAACAATGGGGATTTTCTCAACAATTAACAAGAAACAACATAATAAAGCCATTTACAAAGACCTTGCTATTTACTATAAATTAGGCAGTCTTTAAGAGACCAGTGCGTAATTTCACACACTTTACAACTAGGGCTGCATTTTAAGCACCCGGGAAAACAAGCTTGTTGCACTTTCCTGTGACCTATCTGCGGTGCACCTCTGTTTCCCCTCTTCCCAGTAGCAGCTTTGTTTGCATTGCTGCACTCCAACCTCCCCAACCGAGGGTGGTTTTCCAGGTCACTGTCTCACATTTCCCGTTTCCAGGTCATCATTCCACTTGCAGATGCACTGAGTGAAGTTCCAAGGGATGAGAACCAGGCGCCAAGGCAAGCAGGCCCTGCCCCATCACGATTCTTCCACTTTAGGAGTTCCACCCGGCCCAGCTTGTGGTTTAGCGCCCTCCCCACGCTTGGGTCTTTGGTCTTGAGCCACTTCCCAGGAGACATTCGCAGCTAGGCTGGCCCATGGGAAGGTCCTGTCCCTTTGCCACTCGCGTTATACACGCTCTTCTGGAGGCCTTAGCTAGCCCTCTGCCTAATGCAAATTGCTGGAGCCCATTTGCCTCCGCAGAAGAGGTGAGGTCTGGGAGAGAAGGAGAGGAAGAGCCAGGGAGCCTGTGTGTGAGCGCGCGGGTATGGGCTATGACTTCGGGACACACAAAAGGAGTACAAAGTGAGGAGAGGCGTTCCAGTCCCAGAGGGTTAGCCCTGGGGGAGGGGGCCGAGGCCCTGCAACCCTCATCTCCAAGCCTTGAGGCCAGGATACTGAGCTAGACAAGCTGGGGCGCAGGCTCTTCTGTCCTGGGGAGCGAAATGATCTCACATTCAGAAAACAGGATCCGGGCGGGGGAGAAAAAGTCACAAAGAAATTTGTTTGCCACCATGCAAAATGGCGGCACTTAAACTATCTTTCTAGTGGAGGTAGCGCAGGCCAGAGAGCCCAGAGCTGTCCTAGGTCAGTGGGGCCCTCAGAACTCGGCTGCCCGGCAATCGAGGGGGAATGGAACCCTGAAATCCCCTCGGTCTTCAGGCCAGCACTTCGCCCCAAGCCCTTTGCCCGCTCAATTGTCCCCTGCCTTCCCTTATAGGCCACTAGGCCCAAAGCCCGCGCCAGCAGTCCTGGCCAGTGACCCCTGTTTACAAACACAGCCTGGGGGCGGGGTGGGGCCGGCCAGAGCGCGGGCTGGCGGGGTGTGGGGAGGCCGCGCGCTCCGGAGGACGCCACCAGCAGAGAGGAACGGGGAGTTGGTGCGAGAGAGCGGCCCGGCAGCTGGAAAGGACTGAACGCCTTGTTTTTGAAACTGTCAATTCCCTCAACCCCTATTGTGAGGGCTTCATGCAAAACATCTCAGGCCTTTTAAAGTAGGAGCTTGTGAGGCCGCCACAGTTTGAAAAGGAGCGAGAGAGTAGCAGGGGCCTAGGGCATGGGCAAAGAATGATAGCTGAGTCCCCCTCCTTTCTTTTTCTTTCTTTCTTTTTTTTAAAGCAAAAAGAGGGCCTGCCAAACAGGTAAAATGCAGCCCTCCCCCACCTCCTCGATCTGCCCTACACCCCCACCCCCCAGGCTAGTTTGCAAAGTGCCCTTTGGCCTAGGGAGCAAACCAAAACCAAAGCTATCATTAAAAATAGTTCTTCCTTACTGGGAAGGGGAAAATCCTGGTGATGACTGGGGTGACTGGGAAGACTGGGAAGGTGGATGCCCTGTTCCTCCTTGCCAATTTCCTGAGATTAGTTGATGGGGAGCCTTTTTTTTTTTTTTTTTTTTCTCCTTCCTAGTTTGGCTCTGGGAAATCCCTCTTTTCACATCTCTTTCATCAGGAAGTTATTTTCAAGGTGAAGCAAAACTCACCACATTTTCTTTCTTTTATAGATGCTAACTCTTTATTATTATTTTTAATTACCATGGAGGATTTTTTTCTTTGAAAGGAAAAAGTGCTTTTGAGGAATTACTTCTATATTTCTTCCTGCATGCCCACAAAACTATCATTCTGCTGTAAGCAGAAGCTCCCAATCCAATTCTTGTTGACTAGAACTTTGAGGAATTTCTAGGCCATTGAAAGTCACCCAGACAAGAACACTATAAAAATCCACACACCACCCCATCTATTTTGTGTTATTGCTGTTTAGTGATGGCTCCTTGTTGTTGATTTTCAAATAAACAACCATTATTGAGATTACTCCACTGTAATCAAGTAAGCCAGTAGAAGGGAACACCCACTCTAAAAAGTA
>PVKS010011055.1:37043-58013 GCA_004027875.1 Aplodontia rufa
GAAACCAAAAACAAGTTTGTTCCTCCCAAAAAGTCAGAGAAAGAGGCTTTTCCTGCATTTTGCTCATGCTAGTGAATGTTGAGCTAATTTAGACACAGGAATCAGTGACCCAAGAGCCATCCAGCATTAAAAATAAATAAATAAATAAAAAATTATTCCCTGAAAACATTTAAATGATTTAAATGTAAAAATACAATCTATCAATAGGGTTAACTTTTGCTTGTCTCTCAATAAGGCTTAACTTTTGAACAAATAGGACATTTATAGCATCTAAGAAAAATCTAGATATTGTCATTAATCATAAGACAATCCAAATAAAATAAACTATACTGAGAATAATTCCCATAGCAGGCTGGGAAAACAGCTAAGGGGCTATCAGGAATTGAAAGAATACCTTGTTTTTGCAAGTTACTGCTATATTATTTGGTGTACTTTCCTGACAGAAGCCCTAACTCAGGTTTTGCTGTGGTTGGCTGGCTTATAGTAGTACTGTGGGGTGAAATTTGTGTTGACTATTTAATTTCTTTCCTTTTGATGGTATCACTCTGGAATGCCTCGGCCTCCATCCTGCTCATTCTCCAGCTCATATGAACTGAAACTATTGATTCTCTGAGGGCTGGAGACCAAGTGTCAAAGCTGGAGGCTGATATTTTATGTCAGAAATTCCATAGGGTATATTTGTTTTAATTTGTGCTTATTCCATCTTATAGTCCTCCCACACCCAAGATCTGTAGACTTCAAATATATTCTCAATTTATAATTTAGGAACAATGAGTCCATAACCAACAAGGAAAGTATTAGTCTAAATGTAGTAGTCACTGTACTTTGAACTTTCTTGACTTAGCAGTAATTAGAGTAGAAATTACAGACTTCCAGTGTGCGTCACACTTTTTATAGATTGATTTTTCAGGATAACTCACTACCTAAATTCTGTATTGCTTTCCAAAGGGGAAAGAACTCAGACCAAGAAGCCAATTGTTCAGCTTTCTGTGGCTTTCACTGTAACATGGACTGGTCTTTGAATTATATACAAATGTGAATTTAAGGATAACAACCCTGAATTTTTTTCTTTGACCATGTCTACCATTCTAGTAAAAAGCAATCCAGTGAACCTACATCTGGCAACATTCAAGAAGGAAAGGAAGGGAGACAGTTCAAAGTATCTGTTTACTCCATCCAAATGTATTTGGATGCAGGTATCCTCAGCCTCTGTCCTTTACAACAAGAGGAAAAACACAGAACATATACAGCAATTAAGGCTGAGACCATCCAGATTTGTCTAAAACATTTATAGACAAAAGGAAAATTTCAAAGGAAGTGAGAATTAAAAGGCCAAGGGGGGAAAAATAAGACTGAATTTCCATGAGAAATAGTGACTTAAATTCACATAGTAAACATTTCCTTGGTGTTTTGCTTTGCTTTGTGATTTATGATCTATAGACACAACTTCTTAGATTCAAGATAACAAGGATATGAGATACATAATTTGTCAGACTAAGATGGACCAAAAATTATTAGATTCAACTTTCAATAACAACTGATCTCAGCTTCACTTTCTTAAATCTGAAACTTTTAGTATTTGACTTGTAACAACTTTATAAAATTTTCTTGTTATGTAGGAAAAAATCCACCAGTGTTATGCACAGAACCTGACCTGCCTCATCACAAAGTATTACAACAAAACACTTCACCCAATAAATGCATTTCTTTCAGGCAAAAACATTACAAGTGAAAATGTCAACAAAACCATTCATTCCTGTTAACCAATCTTCAATCTGGAATAAGTAGAAATGTATGGAACCAGGAATTTTAAACAGTGTTTTTAATTGAAAATAAAGCTAAAGCATGCTTTTCAACAGTGCAAATTTCCATAATTTTGATTTACTGCTTCCATCATCACAACACAGTACACCAGCATGGCCCTTACCAAGGGCTAGACCCTAGCCATTTGCATGTTGAACTACTTTGATTTTAAGTGCAAATATAGATAGTCACCTCTGATTGTCACTTGCAGTAGAAACTCTCCTGCTCTTACACAGGATGGTCTGAAAACAGAAGTTTAGAGATGCAGAAAAAACTATAAGGTAATAAAATCCAAGTGCCTGAGTTCTAGTACCAAAAAGCCCTGAAATAACTGTTATTTTTCATTTGGGGTATTACAACTCTAACCCCTCTTTTTCTTTTTCTTGGTTGTATTTACTACTTTGTCATTATGAAGAGTTAGGCCATAAAATATCCTGCTATTAAGAGAAATATTTTAATTGTATTGGAAGTTTGAAGAGTCATGTTCAGACCACAAGATAAGCAGGACAACAGTAAGTCATCTTATTTAAAACATTTGGGTGAAAACACAAAAAAGGACTTTTCCAATTGCAAGGAGTGGCTGTAAAAGTAAAATCACATCCTTTATCAAAAAAAATTAAAAATTTCCCATATTTTACTTCTTGTATACGAGGCAGCTTTTTATCAGCAATCAGAACGTACACCCCAATCTTTCCACTTACAAAAAAAAAGAAGTTAAGTGCAACTATTCTTGGAGAGGGAATGAGGGGAGTAAAAAGAAAAAGATACCCCACAAACAAGAGCTCCAGAAAATTACATTTTGGGCTCCCAGAAACTTCTTGCTATCTCACTGTGTAACCATGTAACCTAACAAACTTTCACTGAATTAACAGTTACACTTTCAGATCTGAAATCTAGTGCATAAACTTAATGGCTCATTGTAATATTTATTATTCAACCTTTTGACATTTATTTGTAGCAGTTGAATTGAGGTACCGGTGCATTATTAGTATTGAAACAGTAAAGTGTTCCAGCTCTACCATAATAACTGAGTTTTACTTGAGTCTTTAGCCTGAAGTAGTCTGTGGTATGTAAACCAACCCTTCTCCCACCCCGCCCCCACCCTACTTAAAAAAAAAAAAACAAAACCCCCGCAATGGAAAAAAAGTAATCCGATTTCTGTCTTCAAAATGCGATAAACCAGGACTCCAAAGGGGGTGTAACACCATTAATGGACTTGTACAAACCATCCTGTGCAGTTTACAACAAAAGGAAGGTAGTATGGTTCAAGAAAATATCTTCCAAAACATTTTTATGAATTAAATTTCCTGAATTTGTGACTAGGTGGAAGAGGTATTGCAGAACCGCCCAGCTGCCATTTCCATATAGGATGGGCCTTGTGAGGTGGTTGGGAATCCTTAGTGGTGTTTAAGGTATACGCTGGCCACAAATCCCCATCCTTCCCAATAATGAGTGATGGTGGACAAGGAAAATTTGCCATGAAATTAAACGGCCTTTTCACTGCTGATGCTACATTGCTGGCTACCTTTTTGCGTCTGTTTATAACTGTAAAGTCATCCAGTGTTCCTTCATGTGTCTCAGTTTTACCTGTAGGACGAGGGCTTCTAGCTGATTTCAAATTTGGTTTGACTGGAGGTGTCTGAAGGACAGGTCGTTTTCCCAGTACTAGTGTCCGGTAATTTTTTCTCACCCTGGCACCAAATTTATATTCCCCATCCTCAGGTTTTGGAGAACCTAAAGTGCATGAAAGGCCCTGACTCTGAGCCAGTGGATTTAAGGAAGGAGTTTCTTTCTCAGGGCATGCAAAACCTTCCTTGGCTGTGGTTAACAAGGCGTCCTCCTCTTTATTTTCAGTCACACTGTAAAACTCACCCTTTGTATCATTGCACTCGTACTTTAGCTTATTTGTAATAAGATCAGGTTCATATTCTTCATTAGCACTACTGTCTTCTACTTTGATTTTAATATTGTGCAGAAATGACAATGTCTTGTCGCCTGTGTCAGTGCACAGATTCTCCACTTTAGTTGCTGCTATTGCTGCTGCATCCACTTCAGAATCAGTTTGTGAAGAGGGCAAGTCTGTAGCAAATTCAGGACAATGAGGGATTTTGGAATCTTTTTCTGAATTTGCTGCTGCTCCTGAAGAATCATTATTTAAGAGCCTAACAGCTATTGTGTTGTTATCTGTACAGTGTGTAGTAGGAGTAGCTTGTAGGCATTTCCTAGCCTCTCGGAGTATTCTTTGTTGTGGAAATGCATTGTTTGTCTTTGGGCTAGGTGAAGAGGCCCCCTCTGCCAGGCAGTTAATTGTCAGGTCAGTTCTCTTTACAGTACTGGAAATTTCAGAGTGTGGGAATGTAATCTCAGATACCCTATCGTTCCTTATCTCTGGGAAACAACTCCCCAGGCTGGCCGGGGAGTACACCGCAGAAGCTTTGGGGGCCCAACTCTGCAGATTCCACTCCTCTGGCGACTCCGCTTTGACACTACTCCTGAGGTCGGGAAGTCTGCCGGCATCCTCGAAAGCAGCGGGTTTGGTTGCAGCGGCGGCGGAGGCCAGATGGTACAAGAAGTTGGCCTGCGCCTGCACGCTGGGAGGCTTGCAGAAACTGGTGCGCCTGAAACGGATGCTCTGCACTGACACTTGGCTGGAGCCGGAGCTGGAGTCTGACTCGGTGGACGAGTCCTCCTCCTCGGAGCTGACTTCACTGGAATCCGAGGCCCCACTGCCCCCCTCTTCCTCCTCCTCTTCCTCCTCCTCCTCCTCCTCTTCCTCCTCCTCCTCTCCTTCCTCCTCCTCTTCCTCCGAGGACACAGAGTTGCTGGAACTGGACAAACTAGAGCCAAAATCCGAGTCGTTGGCTGCATGGTCCGAGTAGGAGCTTGACTCAGAGTCACTGCTACAGCTCTCGGGAAAGCTGCCTAGATGGGGCTGCGGTCGGTGGTGGTGAGGGGGGTGGTGATTCGGCTGTGGCTGCTGGGCCCGGTGGTGGTGATGGTGATGGTGGTGGTGGTGGTGATGGTGGTGGTGATGGTGATGGGGAGGCGGGCAGAAGCTGTTGACCAGATGAAACCTCTCCAGGCAAGTGGCCCCGGCAGCCGCCGCTGCCGCCGCCGCTGCGGCCGCCGCCGCCGCCGCCGCCGCCTTGGCTTTGTAGGACCTGGGCAGCAGCAGCAGGCGCCGGGCGCCGGCGTGGGAGGTGAGCAGGCAGTCCTTGGAGCCCCCGCGCTTGCGCTTGCACCGGTAGGTCAGGTTCACCGGGCCTCCAGAGCCCGCCGCCGCCTTGGACTGGGGCCCGGCAGCCGACGCTTGGTAGTAGGCGGCGGCGGCGGCGGCGGCGGCGGCAGCGGCGGCGGCGGCTGCGGCGGCGGCTGCGGCCGGATGTTTGCTGCACAGAAGGCTCCGAAAATAAGCAGGGTCCGAGTGAAAGGCGACGTAGTTTCCCTGGAGCGGGGCAGTTTCATAGTTTAGAGGGGGTTTGCAAGGCGAGCGTACGATTTCCGGGTAGTGCGAGCCCGGGTATTTGCTAAAAATCTGAGGTAGATGGGCGGCGGGGCGCGCAGCGGCGGCGCCGGGGCGCTGGGACTGCGCGCTGATTGGCAGGGGCCGCGCGGCTCCGCTCAGGCCCCGCCAAAGTTGGTGCTTGTCCTTCCAAAACCCCGGGCGGGGGCTGGCTGCGGCGGCGCGCTCTGGCGGCGGCGCCTTTGTGACCAGGGCCCGACCGGCCCTCCTGCGCTTGGTCTTGAGGACACGCTCGGTTTTGCAGGAGGTGTAGAGAGCTTCCACGTCTTCCCGGGAGATGAGCGTGCATTTGGCGGCGTGGAAAGCGATGCTGTTGATGGCCTTGAGTTTCCGCAACTCTTCCAGATCGCAGTGGTGCTTTTTCACTTTCAGATGATCCATGCGCTTGTGCACGGTCGTCCTCGGGATGTTTTTCAGCAGATCTGTGAAGACTTGGGAGAGGGCAAACATTTGCTTTCCTTTAATGATGAGGTAGCCGAGCCTCACGCCATCCACCTCTTCAAAACCTGACTTCAGGTCTCCCATGTCGGGCACTAAATGATCCCCACCATTTGCAGTAAATATATACGTGACGCATACATACACATGTATGTATGTTAATCCTCCGCCAGATGCTGCGTGTGTCTCAAGGCATCCTGCTAATAAAATAACAAAGACTGTTATTCCCGGAGAAGGGAGTGCCAAACTCTAGGCGAAATTATTGGGGGGGAACCCCATGAAATTACACTGACTTGATTCTTGTTTTTTTTTTTTTTTTTCGCTTTTTTTTTAAAAAGAGGGAAAAAACCATCCGGTTCCTGATCTGCCAGTGTGTTGCTCTGAGTCCTCGATGCAGATCAGTACCTGGGCCCCTCTATTCCTTCTCCATTGGAGCACTATGATAATGGAATGTGAAGGGAGAAAGAGAAAAGAAATGCAGCTGCTATTCCCGCCGCTGCTTTAGCTACAAATAAAATGACAGAGTGAAGTGAGCTCGTCCGGAGACACCTTCATCAATTAATTCCCCTAAAGCCAACGCTGATTGGACACTCCTGACAGGTGATGCAATAAAAATTGATATTCCACCCCTTCCCCCCAAAATCTCCTACTAATTAGCATACCCTTATACTGCCACCTCCCCTCCCAAAGTAAATAATACAGTCGGTATATAAATCTTTCCATTAAACTATCGGAGCTCAGAAACAGCCTGACTCCCAGACTTCATCAGAGGGAGTGTGTACGCTTTAAAAAAAAAAAGTATATTCCCCTTTAAAGAAATATTGCCTTTCTTTGCTTTATTTGCATTTTACCGATACAGCTATTATCGTTTCAAAGAAAAGCATTTTAAAAACATTATCAAGTCCAAATAGATATGCCCCACCCCCCTTTCCTTTGGAAAATGGAGCTTTCTCGAAAATGTGCAGAATAGCCTGGTATTTCCCTTATGGGAGTGGGAAAGGAGACTGGCTGGGAGCTCCAAAGTTAAACCGCGCGGTGAAACCCCCCCCCCCCCATAGAGACTTACGTTTGGAATTTCTCTCGATTTTCCTTTTTTTCCCCCACCCCCTGAAATGCCTCTTTACAACCAGAAACAAAGTTATTTGACCAAGGAAACAGTTCAAGGCTCCAGCTCTGAAACACTGTAACAATTCAACTGGATTTCGGTTCTCTGCTGGGGGGTGGGGTGGGGAGGAGGTAGTTTCACGTCAGACCCATAACAAAGCATAGATAAGCCAGAAATGTGTACACTTTTCACAATTAACCGGGCTGGATTGAGGCGGGATGTCCTAGAGTCCCCAACACAGTCTTTACCAGGGTCCTGTTCACCACAGATCAGAATTCCAGGGAGCAGATTGCTTCCTTCTGCAGCCAAGAAAATGTAAAACGCCCAAGGTGCTTCCAGAGGTTTTATGTAACAACAATGAAAAGAAAGTGCTGATGTAAGTTGCAGACTATTTCATTGGTCTGTGATGTTTTTGGTTGGTAGTTTAGGTGAATCTTTCACAACTACCATTTTTTCCCATGAAAGCCAAGCATCTGCTTCAACAAAATCACTTTGGAAGAATATCAGTATGGTTTAACCTCTTCTTAGTCAAAGTAAGCATCCTTTGCTGTCGTTTTCAAGAATGTCCAAAATATTGCCAAATGAGAGCAAGGTTCTTCCCACTTGCATTTCAGGATCCCAAGGCAATTTGTTGGCTGCTTTGCAAAATTCGGCAAAATCTTCTTAACTGTTCCGTACTTGCAACTACAGCATAAATGCAATCCAGGCATTTATGTTTCCTTCTTCCTCCAAAAATAGACACATCCGTGTGGTGAAAGAATAAACGGATATTTCTGAGCCTGCAAGAAAAAAATTGCACAATAATTTCTTTCTTCACATTCAAAAGTTCCACCTTCCCTGCCCTGGTCTGATTAACAGGAGCAGGTATGGCAAAAACAAACAAACAAACAAACAAATAACAATAAAAACAACACAGAAACCAAAACCAAACCAGAAATCAGACACAAAAAGGTAGTTTGCTTGACAAGATGAAATCTCAACCATAATTCCCCACCCCCACCTTCATCTTCCTTGTAATTTCCCAGGAATTTTGAAGAGAATTAGGATTTTCAAGAAGTACATCCGGAAATTAAGGAAGTCTATTTAAGAGAGTCTGTAACTCAGGAGGTTAGGATTTGAAAAGTCAGCCCTGGACTACTGTTGCACTCAGCACAGATGTAATCGCCGCTCTTCAACTTAATCAATGTGTGTACAAACCGCGATGTCTAGTTCTTGCCTTTGAAATCTAAGGCTAGCATTTCCATCCAAGAAATCAGAGCTACAGCAAATTACATTTTTGTCCCTTGAATGAGAGAAGGATCATTGAATGGATCTCGTGATATTTCAGGCTTTAAACGTAACCGAGAGGCAGCATGAACAATGCCTCGTCACAGCTAATACCATCCACCGAGTTGGCTTTCTTTTGCATCTGGATCTATCACACCGCGTTTTTCTCTTTCACTTTCACAGGAGGGAAAATGCACAAGGTTTAAACAGAAAGAGAAGTTTCCAGGAAAAGCAGATGCTGATGTTTGTTTTTTAAAATAGAATGGCCAGAGTCTTTCTATTGCCAGCGACAATAATGTTTTAAAATTCCTCCTGATGCACTTATATACTGCCAGCCTTCTCCCTCCCACCCCCACCTCCGCCCATTCCCCCTCCCCCAGCTTGAAGATTTAGACCAGAGTCAAACAGCTAAGAAATAGTAAACTCAAAAAAGCCTTTGAAAAGACATTACAAAAGATTGGCTAGAGCATCTTTTTTTTTTTTTTTTAGGGGGAGGGCAGGTAGTTTTAGTTGGTCTTGATTCTTGTTTAGATTTACATACATAACAGGCACAATACACACACTCCTATTCCTCCTACATATAGCAACATGATTTAGTAACCATTTCAAATTTACCTTCTTTTCCTTTCTGTTCCTCTCTTTCCACCTTAAATTACTGGCAATATATGTGGCTTTCAAAATTAGTGGAATATTAAATATTTTCTTAAACTGATGGTATAATCTGTTGGGTCAATTAAAGAAAAATAAAGACCAAGGGATTTGAGAAATGTGTCTATATATACTATTTATGCAGTGTCTCTGTATTGCATTCAGACACTTTTACATTTATATATTTTTAATATTCCTGTTACACATCTTTTTTCTTGTCTAATACATTCTTTTGTTCCTTTAACTTCCCCATCATTTTTTTGTGTGTGTGCACGTGAGTGTGTGAAGGCTGCAGCACTGGTGCTCCCGCATATGTGTACACACACACACACACACACACACACACAGATACGGAATGTGACAGACAGCTTTCTTATGGCCATCAGCACACGTTGCATATCCGGGGTCTTCTCCAGGCACATTGGGGGTCGATCCCGATAAAAAGATCTAGCAGAGGCCCCTGAGCGCTCACACATGAAAGGCAGGGGACTTTAAGATGGATTTGCATGCACACCGGGGATTTCGATCAATAGCTACCAACATTTATGGCTTAGATTATTAATGCGAAAGCTGGCCAAAAGAATGGGGATGAAAAATTAAAGGTGTCTGTTATCAATTATGCTTAAAGTTATGCAATAATTTACTTACTTTGCCTGGATGTGCAGATCCAGATGTATAGAGTACTATTCTTCAAAAGCCAGGGGGTTTCTTTGATAAATTTGTTGACCATGTCAGCTGCCTCTACAATCAAAGATGAACCCAGTTCAGATGATGGACTGTATTCAAATTCTTTTTTAAAGAAAAAATATATCAACTTCTATGATTCTCAAATGTATGTGCATATGTGTATGGATATGCCCAAATTAACATTTATGTATATATCCCCCTCTGTGAGTCCAGGGAATTGTTGTGAATTTAGGCATATATATATATAATATGCATTGAGTTTGTTAATTAAATGTGATCATTTACTCAGTGAGAAACGCATAATCTACATACTATCATAAAAAGTATTTTAGTTTTTAAAACAAAGCTGCTTGCTCAAGGAAAATCCTCTGTAGCAAATAAGAGATTGAAATATATTCTTAATGTCCATTTACTTCTGCATTTATTATAAAAAAATCAGCACTTTCAGTTTTTAAAGTGATGGACTATGAAGATCTGAACATATTTGTCTTTACTTATCCCATATGAATGTGCTAAATTTACCTTCAGATGCTTTATTTTGATTTATTTTCACTGTATTTTATGTTTAAATACCATAGCAATTCAGTCTGACCTCTTTCCTCTGGAGCGAAGTAATGCACACGGCATTTACAGTCTTTTAAATGGTTAGCTGGGAAATGCAATAGCAATTTGCAGGAGTAGTTTACTAATGGGGAAAGTTCTTTTGAAAACCTGAAGGAAAACCTGAGAGTACTTTTGCATTTCTACACTACAACTGTCATATAATTAAAGTATTGAAGAGCATTAAAATAATCCTTTTCCTTCCAAGCTTTCTCTCCCATACATACATAATTTAAATGAGGATCACACACACACCCACCCCACCCCCACCACCTAACTCTTCACCATATACATTTTGTTTTAGTGATTGCTGGGCACATTTTGTTCAAAGTGAATTCAGACAGAAAAGAGTAAGGAACATCACAAAAGCCTCAACAATGTAAGTATACTGGTTAAAAGAATAAAAGAAATCCCTTATATCAGCAACTAAAAGTATCTATAATATTTACAATATGAGTCTAAAATAATGATAAAAGCTCATATGACTGAGTTAGTTGAGGATATAGGACAATAAAATTTCAACAGTTCCTTGGTTAAACTTATCTAATATTACACCTCTGCTTTTTGGGAGAGGAAGATGGGAATGGAGCAAGAGGAAATGGCCAAAATGAAGGACAACTTAAACCAGAACTTGCTATATTTTCCTTAATTTTCTCCTTTTTGTCTCCTTCAAACATATCTATCAGAGGCAAAGCTTCTAAAGAAAGGGTCCATCCTTCTGCTCTTAGGCATTTAAAAATCCTGTCTTTAACAGAAGTTTGGGACAGAGAGTATATGCCATGTTGTCTACTGACCCATAATCAAAATGCAGTGACCTTCTACCCTTTTTTTGCCCCCTGACCCATCCTGAATTCAATGCAGCCTTTATAAATTTGCAAATCCTTGGAGGTAAAGGGGTTTTGTGAGGCTTTGTTCTGAAAAACCCCTAAGAGTGTGCTTTCTAAATTAGACAAAGGTAAAGCAGGAAACCCTAGTGGATGAGATTTTACACAGGTGAGCAATAGGCAACTCTTCAGATAACACAGATTGCAAGCTAAAAAGCAGTTATAAACGGGAGACAAGGAGGTTATGGATTGCATCAAATTAGAGTGTGGTACAAATTACTTTCATGATGTAAGAAATGGTTAGGCCACAATCTTCCTGCTCTTCTCCTCTCAAGGGCTGTGGGGGACCCTAGTGACCAAGGAAGGAATGGGGGTGGGGGGAGGCTGTGGAGACAGAGAGGAGGGAGTGAGGGAGGGAGGAAAGGAAAGAAAGAAAGGAGTGAGATCCGATATGAATCTGCAGGCACATTCCCTTATCTTTCCTGCTATCAGCCAGTTTAAAGGACACCGTAATTAGGATGGTGATAAAACAATGCCTGCTTATGTGTGCTGAATAAATAAAGAATGTTTACAGCTCAAGAATCTTTTAATTCCAATTAAATACTATCAAAGAAAAGCCACTTTTCCTACTGCAACCGCCTTTCCCCCCAATTATCTTGTTTTGTTGCAATATTTTCCTATGAGACACAAGGGCCTTTCACAATTGATCCTGAATGTATGGGGGGAAAATCAGAGAAAGTAGAGTTTAACCTTCATATATTAAGTAATACACAAATTTCAAGATCAACCATTTATTCGGGTTGCCTAAGTTTATGTTTATTTTACACGAAGGCCACTTGTATAGAGACTGAAGTGATAACACCAAGTGTTGAGGCTCACCTATGGCCTGCTGGAGCCATGCTGAGCTCCTGAGCACCCAAGAGGGGCGAAAAGAAAGACAAGACAGGAGTAGCCTGACAGTCCCTGGAAAGGGAATCCTCTGGTTCTGTTCCCCTGGCTTCAGCCCAAAACCTTCTAGGAGTCCTGGAGCCAATCACTGTCTTCCACTGCTGCAGCTACCGGGAACACACAAAAAAGCGGGAGATCAAAAAAATCACAAGTTTGAATTTATGGATATACAAGTATCATTTCATATTCATGACATCAGCAAATCATAACATAATCAGATTTAAACAAGGATTGGGCAGTAATGCCTGGCATGCTGGGCACTAAACACTAACCACTAAACAGAAAATTCTCTATTTTGGAATTATAGAGTGAAAATTAAGTCTTTTAACTTTAAAAGGCTTACATTTCATTTCAGAGACCAAGTTTTACACTAATAAATTTCAAATAAGCATCTCTTTTTAAGTTATTCCACAACATCTTAATTTAAATTTGTTTCCTTCCTTTCTCAGTTATAGTAGTGTTTTGTTTGTTTTTAAAAAACACATGGCACAACAAACGTTATGAAAAATGCACTCATTCTGTTACATGCCTATACAAACCTGCCTTTTACTTCCTTTGCCTAATGCATAGCTAAGTATAAACTGGAAAAAAGGCTTTCATTTAAAAATACTTAATATTTCTTAGCAAATACTATTTGGTGATGTGGTGCAAAAATCAAGGGTAAAAAATATCAGGGTATTTGTAAATTTTCTGGAAGTTACAGACCTCTTTCCTTTTGAAAGTTTAGAGCTCCAATACCCTCAATTCTACTGGCAGAATTAGGATGGACTTAGAGGGTCCTAAACGTGACCGATTCACTAAGGCGGGGGGCTACAGCTTGCAGCAACGTGCTCGGCAACTTAATCCTACGCTAAAAGAGGGCAGAGAGCGAAAAAGAATGGAATACAAACTGTCCCGACATTGGTAGTTACTTTCAAGGTGGATTGTGTATTTTAAGGCTGATGGGAGCGTCTGGTTTTTGGAGCAAAAAGAAGAGAAGGTAAGTGTTTGTCCTTGTATCCACCAGTTCTAGAGAAACAATGAAAGAACAAAGGGAACCACTTCCCCATCTGAACATTTTCTGTATCTCAAGCCAAAAAGCTTGTGAGAGGATTCGCTTTACTCTACCTTAAGTAGTTGCTGCTAGGCTTGTTGAACTAAGAATGAGAGAAAAGTTGAGAGGCGGTGTAAATATAGACTAAATAATAATCATAATAATAGTAAAGGCTTGCTGTGGCGAATCTCCACAGCGCCAGTCACAGCAACTTACAGCAGAAGTTGCTAAATGCATGGAGGCAAAGCCCAAGAAACAATCTATGCATTGTAGATTTTGAACTCCGTCATTTAAATACCTTTATTGCTGTCTGAAGGGGTTTCTGTGCACAAAATATATAGGTACTGTCGATAGTAAGGAAGCGGTGTACAATTTAGGTTCAGAAATAAGCTTTATTTGTATCAGGAAAAGAGTATCTTAAAGGGAAAGGGGATTCAACTACTGACGTTACTGTTTGCTGATAGAAGAAATGGCAGCGGTGACTGGGAATTTAAATGTATTGAAATGTATTTGCTTTGGGGTACCCTGGCTATCGGCAGGCTTCCCTTTGTGGGTCTGTGTGGCTAAGTGACCAAGTGCCCTCGGCATTATATAAATGGAGAGGCGTGTGTGTGGAGCCCCCCAAAGCCGTAGAACACGTGAAACACGATTTTTTACTGTCCCCCAAGCGGCGACCAAGCTCCGGTCCACCCAACCCCACCTCAAAATCCGTATATTACCTGCCCTGTTACAGTGACACATGTTTATGTTTATAGTCCTGGTTTGTAGTAGTGTCAAGAGCCGCAGCAAGAGGAGGGGGAGGAGAGGCGAGAGGGAGGAGTAAATGCAACCACCCCCACTTGTTGTTAAAGCAAATTTACTGCGTTATTGCAAGCCCTGTTCGGGGGGCTGGGACGAGAGTTGAGAGGAAGGGTAGAGTCGGGCTGTGTGTTGGTGGTGGAGGGGGTGGGGTGGGGTTAGGAGATCCGCGATGGAGCTCCTCTCAAGCAGCCCGGGGAAGGCAGCTTGGTCAAAAGGGGAGCATGCTGGCGCGGTCGAAAACAAAAAGGTTCCTCCTGCTCGCTGCGTTCGCGTGGAGGGGCTCTGCACGCGGGACTCCAGGGCCCTGACCTCTGACCCCAGCTCCTCTCCGCGCTCTCCCGGAGCCGCGCGGCCACTTTTTACCCAGGATGCCTCGCGCGGGCCGCGCTCGTGCCGAGCTCGAGTCCTTCCTAATCCTCCATTCCGCGAGTTCCCTCCCCTCCCCCCGTCCCCCCGCCGCCAGCCCTGCGGGAGGATTCTCCAGCAGGGAACCCCCGCCCCACCCCCTCCGCGGGCCCGGCGGAGCGGCCGCGGCCTGGCCGGGAGGGGCGGGGAGTGCGGAGCGGGGCCACCCCTGCCGGGCCTGCGGGGGCGGAGGGGACCGCGCCGAGGGAGGGGGCCCGGCCGCGCGGCCGACCGAGGCCCGGACCTGTTGACTGCTATTGGTCGGCTCAGACCCGCGCCCTCTCTCTGCCCGCCAGAGCCCCAGCCCTTGCACTGAATCGTGGGGAGGAAACAGGGATGGCTGTTCTCTCCGCCTCCCTCCAACTTTCTTTTTTTCTTGGATTGGGGGGGGAGGTGTGATGAGACAGCCAAATAAACTCCGCCGCTGCCCCATCCCTTCCCGGAAAGTATCGTCACGCGCGGGCCCCCAGCCTCCCAGCCCCCGCTATTTAAAACCTCCTCCCTCGGCGGGCCCGCTCCCCTGCCCGGAGCCCGCGGGTCCCGGGTGCCCCCGCGCGCCGCCCCCGCCTGGCCCGGCGGCGTCCCCAGCGAATTGTATTGCTTTTCTGCCCTGGGAGCTCCCCCGTCCCAGGAGGCGTAAGATAAAACCTCTGATTTGCTGCGTGCTGCTGGACACATCCTCTGCCCTCTCGTCAGAAGGCACGCGAAGGAGAGTTTAAAGGAGGAAATAAAAAGAGGGAATAGTTCTTTTGCAGGTTTTAGATAACATGCGTTTTTCTTTTAACGCGAGAAATGTATTTAGGATTAAAGTTTTTTTTTTTTTTCTTTCCGGATTTGCTCCATTTCCTTCTAGACTTGGGATTTCCTGAGGAATCTTTTCCGGAGGGAAATAACAAATCAACATTACTGGAAGTGAGACTCATCAACCACTTCTGAAAACCAAGGGGGGAAATTGTAAAACATTGTAGTAATAATAAGGTTCAGATAATAGTGGAAAGAAGGCCACAGCGAGAGCTGGAGCTGCCGAAAGAAGCGCGCCTTGGGGTCGCATTCGGGGAAGGAGGGCTGGGCGGGAGGGGAAGGGGCGAGCGGCCGGCTCCGGGGCGAGCGCGAAAACGCGGATGAGAGGGCCGGTGGGCGGGGGCGGACGCGCGGCCGGCGTGGCGGAGGAAGCGGGATAGGTTCCTGGAGCTCGGCTGTCCCCATTGTTCGGCCCTCCCGCGGCAGCTGGGTCTGCGCGTTCTTCCCGTGGGAGGGGTCCTGCTACCCAACCCGACCGCGGTCCGCGCCTCCTCGAATTCCAAAAAGCTCGGGCCGGGCAGTCGTCGCAAGTTTTACGATCCGACTCGGCCGGAGAGGGGTTCCCAACTAGAGAACTCGCGGAAAAGCTTTACAACGTGCCGCTAAATTAGAGGAACCCGGGCCAGCCTGCAACTCACGTTGCAGCCTAGAAATGTCTATAAAGTGATCACTAGATTAGCGACAAATATGGACTAGTTTTTCTGGTTCTGTAAAGTTATAGCTGATCATGCAAACATTTGAAAGATCTTTAAACGTATGGATTTGAAAATGAGTGTCAGGGCTCAAAGGAGTTCGGAAAAGCACGTTTCGCTATCCCTATTTGTGATTACTCAGCTCTTTGTTCTATCCAAGAAGTCTAATTTTAAAAGGGAGGGCTGAGCTAGTCCCAATAAAAACGGGCTGGATTTCTTAACGTGAAATGCATTTTCAAAATCACATTTACTCTCAAAAGGGAAAAACGTCCAATGTGCCTTTAAACTACATTTTGGAAACAAATAATTGCAACCCAATCTATGAAACTCTGCTTGTTTTCCTTTGTCAGGCTTGCGGGGAAAATATTTCTGGCAAACGTCATAGTTAAAAAAAAATGAAGATTTCCAACAAGTGCTCGCGAGTCTTGTAGACAAGACCAAAGTCATCGTGCGTGAAAGCTCCTGAAGAAATAATTTTCAATTCCGTGGCCCAAACCATACTAGGGCAATAGAGAGTAATTTCGACTTAGATTTATATAGACTTTGCGGAAATTCCTTCTAAAATAATCATTACGAGCCTGTATTATGCAATGGTGTTTCCCAAGGTGGATTTTAAAAAACCAATTAGAATTGATCTCTAATGGAATATTATATTTACATGTCATCATGAAACATCATTTGACAAGTTTTGAATTACAAGAAAGAAGTTAATAGATGATGTTCATAAATACGTTTGAAAAGACCCGTAAAGAGTCAGTTAAAGGTAGTGATGGTTGTGATTTTACGTTTGAAATGTTGTAGTTTGCATTCTAACACTTTCATTTTGCGGGTCTTATTTCTACCCTCGAATTTCCTCATGGAAATCATTTAGTTATTTTGAGGTCCAGGAAGAAATTCTTATGTAAGAAGTCATTTTAAACTAACTATGAAAAGGTTCCAACAGAAAAAAAAAATTGGGATTGCAAATTCAGTATTTTCTGTCTGTTTGATCTGTTCCACATTCATTCCCCCATAGCTCCCCTCCCAACCCCTTATATATTCAATTTATGTTTTTTATTTATAAGCCTTTCATTATTTAAAATAGCTTTACAGGTTTGCTTCCTGTGTAGTTAATAGTAGAAGGTGAATATTTTTTCATCTTTTACTATTTCAGGTAGTTTTGTTTCATTTAAAGTAAAAAAATTAGTTACAAGTCAGGATATACTTGTGAGAAAAACAACAAATGGACCGAAAAAGGGCATGAATGGGGGTGGGGATGGAGAGGGACGTGTAGCATTCTTGGTCAGTCTTTGTGATACATTTCTTTAATATGCTGTTATTATATTTTCCACTTATGTTTACACCAAAGATCATAGCTTTTTTAATTGGGCTAAAGTGCCACCATATAAAAATTACCTACATTGTGGCTCTCAATTGTGACAGTAAAATAAGACTGACAAAAAGTGATCTGAGGCTTGTGTGCCGAATTCGCCAAGAATGTTAAGCTTCATAAGATTCACCCTATGGGGTCATGTTGGTAGTTGGCACTATTACTGTACAATTTCAAGAGGTAAATATACATTGCAGATTTTAAAAATCTAAGATGTATTAGACAAATAGTTCTGTTAATTGAAAGAATAAAAAGTGAATTTGTCAAACTCATTCTTTCTGGGACACAATGCACTTAATTAACATATTCTTGGACTTGTTTCTGGATTTGGTAAGCAGTGGCTCCTTTCAAAGAGGAAAACTTTTAAATCTTAAAAAGTGATCTCCTTTGGTTCAAATAGTATTTAGCAATTCAGTTTAATTTGTTCTTCATCTCTCTCTTTTCTTTTTTCATTTCTGGATATGTTTCATTTCTTTCAAGGTTTCCTTCCATTTGAAAAACTGATTTTCCTCTTTCCAAGTCCAGAATGGTAATCTTATTGTACTCTATAAACAGACACCTAAATATGTCACTTTAATTACACTTTAATTGTAACAGGAATGCAAATCTTCACTGTCAATAAAAAGTGGACCATGGATCTTGCAATTCTATTCTTACATTTATTTAGATGATATCCTAAAAAGTGGAAGTATAGCACATTTAGGTATTATTGAATCACAGAAAAGAAAATAGCTAAAGTATTAAATGTTTGGGGATGATGTAACATCTAAAAGAGCTAAAGGCATTTTCAAGATTCTGGTTTTTATTGGTAATTACATGGTATTTTACCCCAAAAATGTAAGTTCAGCCAATTAATATCAATGTTATAGCAAACGAAGTAACTAGCTCCCAAGCCAAACACAAGATTAACTAAACCAAACCTTTTGAAGTAAATATTAGACCTTGATTCTTAAAAAGATCTTTTATTTAGATTACATGTAATTTAAATTTGAAAATTACCTAACTAAACCTTCCAAAAATTAAGTGTATCTAACAATAATATTAATTATAATTTATTCTAAGGATCCGTTTTATAATACAGTGGTGACTTTTACATGAAAAGGTGGTTGGTTAGCATTTTAGGTCCATTCAAATATAGACAATCCTAAAGTATCTGGTAAAATAAAATAAAAACTCGAGGTTTATTAATTTCAATTATTAAATCTTGAAGTCAATTTAACTGAAAATTTCTATTTATCATTACTTAGAAATTTTAGTTCAATTGTACATATAAAATAAAGTCTTACTTTACTCTGAAGTCCAGGCTGAAATTAGCTTTTAAACACCAATATTGTATGTTAAACATATGTTAATTGTGGGCCTACTAAGCACAAGACACTTGTTGGGCATTATTACAAGTTTAACAAAAATCACCAAGTAAGACTGACATGCTTCATTAAATGGAGTCTTGCAAAAGTCATTAATAGAATATCAACATAATTGAAATGAATACCCTTTAATGAAATCCCAAATACATGATACATATAGGTGCCATCTGTGGGTTTGCATCTATAAAGACATAATAGTCCCTCATAGTGAGGTAAATAACAGAATTAGTTTCAGAAATACTTCAGTGTGTTAATCAAACTAGCACAAAATATAGATGGCTTATGATTTTTACATAAAAGGTAAGAACTTTTGCATACCAAATGAGGAAAACAAAATCTTACTCAAATTTTATATCAAAGAGGACATATCTGAAAGTCTGTACAGATCGTAAGAAATTGCCTTATAGAGTTTTCCAAATAATTTGTTTAGAAACAAGGTTATGATTTATAGTGAGGTTTAGTAATACATAAATTCTATTTTTTGTTGTTAAGAAACTTAGATTCGAAGCTAATATAAAAATTTTAAACACTTTGCGGGAGTCAGGAATCTGAGCAAAGACAAGTGTATATAGTGTTAGTATTATAGAAACACTTCAGCTTCTATAATGCTTGAAATATAACTTTAACAATGGGACTAACAGACATGCACAAAGAAAAGGCAAATAAAACTTCAATTTGAAAAGGAGATAAATATGAGCAATGCCAACGTATGAACAAATGTGGTTTAAATATTTTTTACAGTTTATACTTAGGTAAATGATTTTAGAAAAGCAAATCCAAAAATTTGGTGCCGAGGTTAGAGACTAAAGAAAATTATAAGAAGATATATTACCCATAGAGTGAAAATACATTTTCCCATTATAGTAGGGTTAGAGGTTACATCATAAAATACTTTGGTTGAGTTTTTTGTGGTTTGCCTCAGATGATTAGTTTAGAGAAATAGATGAACCAGTACTGTTAGTCGCTATTACATGAAGAATATTAGAGACAATAGGCTTTTGTTTAATTCTATAGGTATTAGATATATCGGTCATTTTAGGAATATGGAATTAGATTTAAAAGGTAATGTTATTTTAAGATTGAAATTGTCCTTTTCTATGAAGTTTTTCTATAAATCCCATGGTAATTTATTACTTTTAATAACTATGTATTTGTAAAAGTTTACTTGAACTTTAATAATTCTGGCATTTTAATTACAAGTCTCATTCTGAGATATGAGAATTAGCATATTCAGCGAAGTGTCACATATATATGAAATGACTCTATATATAGGTACATATCTTACAAAGAACAAATATAACTTTCTCATTGCTGTATTACCTATATCCAAGACTGTCTCTGGCACACAGTAAATGTTCAACAAATATTAATGAATAAATAATTTACTGTATATTTAAAGAGTTTTATTTTGCCATTCTTTCTTTTCACTATTTTTATAGAAATATACTAGGTATTGTACTTCAGATAAAAAATAAGAAAAAGGGCAGTATCTAGTATGAGTTAAAATGAAAATGGCTTATTTATAGTCATTTTTATCATTTTCAATACTCAACCTATATTAAAATTAGTTTTAAGTAATTTGAATTATATTTGTCAACATTTATGCATTTATACATCTTTAGAAAAATTTGTTTCAGATACTGTTATTTATATACAGGCCTGTTAGAAAACATGGTGTTTCCCCTATTTTTAAAAATTTCAAAAAACTCTAATGAATGACTTTTTTTTCCCTTTGGAAGGAACAAGTGTTTAACCTACATTTCTTTTATCAAGTGTTACATAATAAGGTGAGGTGCTCACCCTTCTTTACATAGAAATTAATTCCATCACAAGAATTAAGCTCCAATGCATTAAATAAAATGAACGTATTTTTAAATAATTTAGTGCATTAAGGTTTGATTGCAGTGTTTGGGAAGGGAAATTTCAGATTGATTTTAACTGAAAATTGCTCTGCATTAAGAAGCTGAGCAGGAAGTGGATATTGAAGTGGCACCCTTTGTATGAGTAAAGATAAAATACAGTGTGTAGTAAAGATACACAAACCAGTGTAGTTTTATTTGAAGACTATTTTCATTTCATATATTTTAAATATTTTTTAAGAACATAATTATCATAGGCCTAGAAATTCATTGCTTCCATATTCCCCCCAATATAAATAAATTTATTTATTTATTTTTAAAGAGGGACAGTGAGAGAGACAGAGAAATAGGGAAACAACTTTAGTTTTTCACATGGCCTTAGTTGCTCCAACACTTAGTTGTGTACATGGTGCTGGGGTTTGAACCCAGGTCCTCATGCTTGCCAGGCAAGCGCCCAAACCGCTGAGCCACCACTCCAGCCTTACATTTATTTATATATGTAATTCTGCAGTTATGTTTTCTAAATGCATTAATAACTTAAATATTAGTGGGCTGGAGCAGTGGCTCGGCAGTTATAGCATATGCCTGGCATGTGCCAGTACAGGGGTTCAAACCCCAGCAGCCATGTACACAACTAAGTGCCTGAGCAATGAAAGCCATGTAAAAAACTAAATAAAAATTGATTCTCTCTCTCTCACTGTCCTTCTTTCTTTCTTTCTTTCTTTTTTTTTAAGAGAGAGGGACAGTGAGAGAGACAGAGAAAGAGAGAAACAACTTTATTTAGTTTTTCACATGGCCTTA